>AWYE02000007.1:0-48601 GCA_000504385.2 Exutisphaerella laricina CBS 326.52 | reverse complement strand
TTAAGAGCCCTAGAAGGCTCTTAGTACCAGTAGAGTTTTGTTAGCTCTAGAGGGCAAAGGTTAGCTACCTCTCCCTCTCTTACTACTACTACTCCCCTAGGGAGGCTATGCCTATGTTAGGCCTCCCTAAGGAGGTCCTTAATCGTTTTAGAGCCTTACGTAATAGCTTATTCTAAAGTTTCAGTTCCTTAATATTAAATATATATAAATATAAATACTCGAAACTATTACCTATGATTCTAATCTCGGTTACGCGTTACTTTAAAGCTTATACTTATCCTCTCTGCCCTACTTACTATAGTATCCGCTAAGTAGCTCTATTAAATCTATAATACTAAAGGTACTTATACCCTATATAGTTATAAGAGTAGAGGCCTACTATCCTATTAACTTATCTATACTATAGTAGATAGTAATTAATACTATTATATAAGTACTTACTAGAAGGTAGATAGTATAGTAGGTACGTACTAATATCTTTAAGACTATTTAACGACCTATAGAGGCGTAGGGCAAAGAGGGGGAAGGTATAGAGCTCTAAGTATACTAGAGCCGGCTTAAGAAGGTACATTCGAGCAAGCTAAGGGCTATTGTTTTGCTTCTAATTGTTTACCTATGATTACCGGGAGGAATAGCGTAGCTAGGCGGAGAGGGGACGTATAAAGTTGTATGCTAGAGCCGGCTCGAGAAGGTGCATTCGAGCAACCCGAGGGCTATTGTTTTGCTTTTTGTTGTTCGCTTATAATTATGACTGTAAGCCTCTTCCTGACTGTATACCTTCTGCATCTGCAACAGAGGCTTGGTCCAGCTGTCGGAGGGAGATAAGAGGGGGTTTCCGCTGATGATGGAGTGCAATGAATCATCTGGTTTCGCCTAGTACACATCGACAACCAGAGCAACACCCGAGGGACGCGAAAAACAGAGCACACCACAGGAGGCAATTCCCAAATCACAATAAGCCCGTGCAACCAGAAATACACTTCGAAGACAGTTCCAACAGCCACAATACCTCGAGGCTCCACTTCAATAAGCTCACTGTGCCGCAGCAAGACAGTTCAGAGCAAGAGTGGGAAGATGGCGACCTGGGCGCGGCCATGTGAGCCAACAGTTCCAAGTGCGAATCGATCCGCAACCTATAACAATGACATGTTTACCGGGACGCGGAGCTCGGGGAGACCGATGTTTATCGAAATTGGTTGCTCTCCAACTTCTTCGACTTGGGGACAAGGCTTCATGCACCGAGGTCGATGATACCATTGCCAGCTCCTGCAGGGTGTATGACAGACATGACCAGGCAAGACCTCGCGGCAAGATTCTGGTAGTTAGGAGGACCCGATCTTACAGAATCATAACTAGCCCATCAAATATTGATGCTCAGGTGGCTGTCGCGCGTGGGCACTCGAGTCGAGGTCGTTCATGACTAAGAACATCCAAGCTTTTGCTGACTCATTGTTCTCCGCGCAAAGTCCGATTCGAGATGACGATGACTTCACGCATCACCTTGCTGCATTTGCGCGTCCATGTGCTATTAAACGGCAACGATGATGCCAAACGGAGACGGGAGGGGGAAGGAGCTGCTGTGCATCTCTTTCTTTCTTTCTTTCTTTCTTTCCTTCTCTCATCACTCCTGTCTTCTCATCGTACCTGACCCTCTTCCTGTCGCAGACTGACCCAGCAGTATCGACACGATGGACACGAAAAACAGCGCAAACAAACATTACAGAACCACTCCGCAATATGCCGAGTACCAGGCCGCGAACTTCTGGATGAGCAACGAAGACCAGTATCCCGTCTTCAACACTGATCCGGGCCAACTCGAAGAACGGGCAAAGCAGAAGCTGTCTCAAGGCGGCTGGTACTACGCATCATCCAATGCCGGCAACTCGACGACCCACCTCGCGAATCGTCAAGCCTTCTATCGCCACAAAATCATCCCTCGTATGCTGGTAGACACCAACAAGCGCGACACGACTTGGGAAATCTGGGGCCACAAAGTCTCGGCGCCGATAGGTTTCTCACCCATCGGCATAAACAAGATCTACAATCCGGCAGGCGAGCTTCCAGTCGCTACTGTAGCGAAGGAGCTGAACCTGCCGTACTGTCTGAGCACAGCCGGATCCCAACCCATTGAGGACGTTGGTAGAGCCAATGGCGAAGGACCTCGTTTCTTCCAGCTGTACATGCCTCACGATGACGAACTTACAATCTCCCTGCTGAAACGCGCCCACGATTCCGGCTTCACGGCATGCATCCTCACAGTGGATACATGGCAGCTGGCGTGGCGACACGACGATGTCAACACTAGCAACTACGCCTTCTACCACGGCATTGGTGCCGACCTTGGTCTGTCAGACCCTGTGTTCAAGAAGAGGTTGCAAGAAGCTGGAATTGACCCCAAGACACAACCGAACGAAGCGGGGAGGAAGTGGATCGACAATGTTTGGCATGGGCGCGCGCATGATTGGAGCAAGATGCCATGGTTGATCAAGACATGGAAGGAGATCAGTGGTGGTAAGCCATTCGCTATCAAGGGCATTCAGAGTGTGCAGGATGCGAAGAGGTGTATCGATCTGGAGGGATGCGATGGCATCGTGGTGTCAAATCATGCTGGTAGGCAAGTCGATGGTGCGATTGCTAGTCTTGATGCGCTTGAAAATATTGTCAATGGTAAGCTACGCGACCACCTTTTCTGACGACCATGCTAACATCTGCATCAGCTGTTGGCGACAAGATATACGTCATGTTCGACTCCGGTGTTCGCGGCGCGGCCGATGTTGTCAAGGCCCTTGCGCTCGGCGCCAAGTTTGTCTTCGTTGGGCGGCTTTGGGTCTGGGGCCTTTCGATCATGGGCGAGCCTGGTGTCCGACATGTTATGAAGAGCTTGCTGGCAGATCTCGACATATTGATGAATGTGGCTGGCATTCAGAGTATTGAACAGCTTGATCGGACCTGGCTAGAAAGTCAGCCGAAGAGCTACTCACTTATACAAGAGAGGAGCAAGCTTTAAGTGAGGATATACGAATACTCATTGAAGCTTCTTCGACCAACTGGTTCCCCTAAACGACAACAGGAGCTAACTATGTGATGACAACGATGAGTAGATGTGAGCTTAGAGAGCGCTACGCAAGTAGATGTAGCTGAAGCACTGCTACGGCACATCTGTGTCCATACACTCAATCCATGCCACCTGTACTCATCTCATCTACGCAAGAATCCTGTTGTCCCCTCAACCAGCTTCCACGTCACATCCCTATACCCACTGGCAGTTTTCGCGTTTGCCAGCCTCTCCTCCAGCCTCGCCACACCACAACGCTGTCACCGGCTCGGATGTACACACGTCCATACCGAATAGAATCTTCAAAGGTACATGATGCTGCTGATCAGAATAACCTGTACCAGCAGCTACTGAGCTCGTTGCTGCCGTCAATTCGCTATCTCATTGCCCAACAGTCTACCAATCTCCTGCGCAATAGCCAGTATGCGCTCTTCGGTCAATCGTCTCCCAATGATCTGCACGGCGACGGGCGCACGGTGGTATACCTCAGGGTCATCTTCACATGTCCGTCAGTACTCCAGTCCTCACTTATTGGTTCAGGCAGTCTAGACATGTCCACTCACACTCCGTCTGCACAACCTTGTCAATGTCCGTCAAGGGCTTGAACTGAACATTCACCTTGTCCACGTCCTTGTCAGCAAACGTGACCGGCACAGTGACACTAGTGAAATCTAGGACATTGATTGCGGTAGCATAACCGTAGTACTTGAATTGATTGTGGCGAATGGCAGCGGTGGGTGTGATCGGCGCGATAATGGCGTCGAGTTCCTTGCCGTGCTTGAGCTCAAAGTCGCGGATCGCGGCTAGGTATTCACATTGGTAGTTCCATTTTTGGAGTTGGGCGTCCCAGACGTCGTTGACGTCCAGTTTGGGGAGGTCAGGATTAATCAACTCTTTAAAGTTGGGAATAGGAGGTTCGCCCGATGCCTTGAGAGTGCCGAATACGTCCTGGTGAAGCATGATCAGCTCGACACTCAAGCAAACCAACGTCCGCGAACGCAATGCCTTACCGCGCCACCATCAGATGCATAGATCTTGTTGGCCAGATCAACAGCAAAAGGATGCTTGTATGGCTCCCAGGGTACGACACTGTGGCCAGCTTTTCGCACAGTCTCCACCACTGTTCTAATGCCACGAAGAATGGGCGGGTGCGGGAGTACGTTCCCATCACATTCGTAGAAGCCCAGATTCAACTGACCCGACGCAAATTTAGCCTTGGTAGCATCTTCCTCGCCTTGCCGCCACGGCAATGGAACCACTTTGGAGTCGTAGGCCCAAGGTTGTTGGTCAAGCACCGAAGTAACGAACAGCTTCAAATCAGCAATGCTGTGTCCAATCGGACCAACGACACTGTGAATGGTCTCTTGGCCTTCCATGCTATTCGCCATGTTGGCGTATGGCAAACGTCCGTGACTGGGGCGCAGTCCATACAGAAAGTTGAATGCAGCTGGGACACGAATAGAGCCCCCGATGTCAGTTCCGATGCCAAGGATGGCTCCTCGAAAGCCAACGATTGCCCCTTCACCTCCGGAGCTACCACCACAGGACCAGTCTTTGTTGCGAGGGTTGAGAGTGCGCCCATTAACATTGTTGATCGTTTCGCAGACCATTAAGCTCTGCGGCACCGCAGTCTTGGCATAGAATACAGCACCGGCTTTCTCAAGCAAGTCGACCAAGAGCGAGGACTCGTGGTCAGTCTTGTCGACCCATGCTGTGTATCCCATGTGAGTATGTCGGCCTTTGACGCGCAGCTGATCCTTTAGCGACACGGGCAGGCCGTGCAAAGGTCCCGCGGGTCTGTTGTACTTGTTCCAGTAGGCATCAAGCTTCTGGGCATGCTCGATGGCTTGTTCCGGAAAGAAGTCGTGCAGGCAGTTCACAGCCTGATGAGCCAAGGCTGCGCGTTTGAGAAAGGCCGTTGTGACGGCGACGCTACTGAGCTTGCCTGTTGCGAGGAGCTGCACGAGGTCCACTGCTGAGGTGCCGGTGATGTCCAGCTCTGCTTGAGACAGAATGCGTGACTTCTGCGGGAGGTCGATGGTGGAAGCTCCCATCGATTCCAGGTCGCTTGCGCTGACCTTCCATTCTGATGGAATCGAGGCATCAAGGCGACTCTTCTCGGCCTTGGCAATCTCTTCCCAGGGGGCATTGTTCCAGGCAACGAGAAGGTAGGGACTATGTTATACTGTACTGTAATGTAATGCACTGTACTGCACTGTAATGCTTTGTGCTGTACATGTCGTCTATAAGAAGTGAGGGTGTGAACGAATCGTCATCGTCATCGTCCTCGTCATCGTCATCGTCGCGTACTGTGATTTAGACTATATGAAGTATCGATCCGCGTTACCGAGCACATTTGGCATGCCCAGTACATACAGTGCAGCTTCACCGCCCGCTTCGAGTCACATGACATGCTATTTCAAGTGACACCTAACAACGTAGTATACAGCTCAATGCAATATACGCCCCCCCCCCAAAGTTCATCCCGGCGGCAGAACTACACTACACTACCAGCACGGAAGCCCAGTGCCTACCTCATGCCACGGTGGGCTGACCACTAAAAGCCCGACCAATATCACAAGCACGAATACCACTACATGACGGGATTCTTACATTATGGATATATCTTGCCTGATTTCGAAGCCAAGCCGATGGAAGTGCTTCCCAGGCAGCACCGACATGACCCATAGCAGTGAGACCCGAGTCCTGAGGCGCACTTTCCATGCTTCAGCCTTTTTCTGCCTGATCCGCTGTCTTGGACCAATGAGCTCGTATAACACTATACTTTCCACGCTCGACACCGCTATCGACCCACCACCTCGGGTGCACATTGAGGACTTATCGCCCTGTCGGTACCGCCGATCGATCGCCATTCACGTGCTGCAATGCACTGAACAGCCTTCCCTCCAGCGATGTACCTCCTTGCCGACCTTCTGGTCGACATGAACCAGAAGCACGATGGGTTAGGACTGTCCTCGCTGATTTCGCTGCAGTAGGACCCGGACTCGTTGTCCTCAGTTTCTGCGCATCTGGTAGGCTCGCCGTTTCGGAAGCTGCTCGACGGTGATACGTCGACTACGAACTGTCCACTGAGCATTGTCCTCACCTGCTGCAGAGTTTTCGTCTACCATCATTATTTAAGGTGATCTCCTCCTCGTTCCTTGCTCATCTGCACGATCAACAACATCATTCTGTAAGAACCATTGCAATCGACCAAACATCTGCAACTTCATTTCTCGTTCAGTCCGTTAAGCCTTGCATATCACAGAAACAGACTGCTTTTCCATATATCAACCTTTCGAAACCCACCTCGCTTCCTTGAACAAGATGTCTTCTCAGACGATTGAAGCCACGTTCGGTCCTTACAGGCAGTCTGGGCTCGGAGCGATTCAGACTACCATCGAGCAGGAGATCCCTGATCTCCCCTGTTGCGATCAGTGTACTTACGGCGAAGTGCGACCTCTCCACAATTTCCGTGATGCCTACGTCAAGTCGTACAACAAGGCACAAGTCGGCACTATCTCTAAGCTGCCGAACAAGCATCACGTTCCCGCGGATTCGGTACTTCACTTGCAGACACATGTCAACGATGGTGCCTTTAACCATCCCAATCTACAGCTGAAGGTATCTCGATGCGGCCATCAGGTATTCTGTGCACCATTGACCGCTTTCTCAAAGTGTGATGGAACCATCCAAGGCAAATATCGCGGGAATCAGCGGGACATCTTCTACGCGTACCTTGCTATCCAACAGGGCAACACAATTCCCCACACTGAATTTGCTCCGTTGGAGCTTGACGGCGAGCCCATGGTCAAGCAGACCTACGTGCACCTGAGCGAAGGATACTGGATAGAATGGAGATATCTTGGCACGTTTCACGGACACCGCGCTCTCACGCCACTAAGCACAATCCAAGCTCAAAAGGCATATGCTCTGGCGGAACAGCACCGACAGGTTTATGGTGATTGGAGCAAGGTCGCGATCTCGCGCACTCCTTCGCCAGACTTACCATCGCTGCCATCATTGACGATGCCGATCGTGCGGCCTTCGTGCACACAGCATTCCGTCACTGGCGGATGGCGATGCGGGCAGCAGCAGCAGCAGCAATGGACCCAGCCCGCGTATAGGGTTAACGCAATGACCCTCGCTCCAGCTGCGCGAGCCTACAACCCATATGCCATGGTGTTCAACCCGTCGGCTATGACGTGCACTCTAACTCTCTCACTCCCTCCCTCTCCTTATCTGAAGGCAAGCTTTGATCCAATCATTTCCCATCACTACTCGTACGGTGGGAAGGCATTATTCGGAAGCAGTGCGCTAAAGGGCAAATAGCCTTGCCGAAGCATGGCATGTCACGTCGAGCATGATTGCTGATCATTTTAGAACTGTTTGGAACCATTATCGTCACTACTGTTATTCGAATTGCTGCTACTTCACATCACAACAAATGGCGGCCAAAGGTCTCCGGCTTCGTTCAGAACCAAATATGCAGCACTCCTATATCCGTTCTCGCTGTTCGGCTAATATCGATCGGTCGTGCGAAACGCCTGCGTGGATACGAGCATGTCTCTCCAGCTTCGAGGCAAGTTAGTTTGTGATGCAGGGAGCTATGACATCTGGATCCTCGACAGGGATGCTAGGGCTGGACAGGGCTGTTGTCAATCCGACTCAAACCCTCTGCCGGGTACTGCCGCCCTTGTCTTTGATTGTCGTACTTTGCATACACAACGTCCCACAATACTGAAGGAGCCTACAATGCCCGATGTTTGTCAGGACATGCAGTGCTTGCCACAGCGGCACCTGAGTGGAGGACGGGCATTAGCGGCTCGTGCTGTGGCGTGCAGAATGACAGTATTGGTAGCAGCATAGTGTATATAAAGAGCCTGTTGGATCAACAGAAGTAGCCAGGCACATTGCAACACAACGCAACAAGCATACCAACTCACCTACTACCGTTCCAGTCATCCTTGAGCCACGACAACAATGGTCGCCACGATCAAGAAATACAAGGCCGCCGCGGTCAACGCTGAGCCCGGCTGGCTCGATCTCGAGAAGTCCGTCCAGAAGACGATCCACTGGATCAATGAAGCTGGCGAAGCAGGCTGCAAGCTCATTGCATTCCCCGAGCTCTGGATTCCGGGCTATCCATACTGGATGTGGCGCGTCAACTATCAAGAAAGCCTCCCTCTCCTGAAGAAGTACCGTGAGCAGTCCTTGCCGTCCGACTCTCCAGAGATGCACCGCATCCGTGCTGCTGCCAAGAAGAACTCGATCTTCGTCTCACTGGGATACTCCGAAGTCGACCTCCACAGCCTCTACACCAGCCAAGTCCTGATCGATGCTTCTGGTAATGTCATCAACCACCGTCGCAAGATTCGCGCTACCCATGTCGAGCGGCTCGTCTTCGGTGATGGCACCGGCGACACCACCTCCATGGTCGTTGATACCGAGATCGGGCGTGTTGGTCAGCTCAACTGCTGGGAAAACATGAACCCATTCCTGAAGGCATACGCTGTGTCGCTTGGCGAGCAAGTGCATGTCGCCGCGTGGCCGCTTTACCCACACGCCAACACGCTCACCTACCCAGACCCATACACCAACATCTCGGAGGCCACTGCCGATATCGTCACTCCAGCATACGCCATTGAGACAGCATCCTTCACCCTGGCTAGGGCCCTTCCAGACCATCTCCGCCGAGGGTGCCGATCTGCAGACGCCGCCGGGCAGAGAGCGTGAGGATCACCACATCTACAATGGTAACACGCGCATCTACGGCCCAGACGGGCAGCCACGTATCGAAAAGCCACCGGAGGACTTTGAGGGCTTGATCTGGGCCGATATTGACCTTGATGAGGCTCATGTAGCAAAGGCGCTCAACGACTTTGGCGGGCACTACATGCGTCCGGACCTGCTCCGTCTCGTGGTGGACACTGATCGTAAAAACCTGGTTAGCAAGGCCGCCGCTTCCGGCACGCACGAGATCATCAGCACGATCGAGCGTACTGGTCTCAACAAGCCGTTGCAGGAGGACAACCCAGGTGAGCCGGCTTTTGACAGCCAGTAGCATTGGAGCGGAGAAGGATGAACTCTTGTATGTACACCTTCCAATTTGTAGATCAAAGGCGTTCCTCCTCCTCCTCCTCCTCCTTCCTCCCGTCGGGGGTTCCTTCCTTCTATCCTTGCTTTCGTGGGGTGCACTTTCCTCGCTCCGAAGTGCTGGGTTCTACAAACCCCGTTTGGGACTAGCGCTTTAGTTCTACCCCCACGGAACTCCTCCCCACTGCCTCATCTCTGGAAGCATGTCGGAGCATCTTTGGCAACGATATCGAGAGCGATGCTGTTTCGACTGTACGAGGATGTGACACTTGCTAAGAGACGCGACCTGCGCCCCATCGAGTTCGAGGGAGAAATATGAAAGGATTGCGCGACATGGAGCGCTGCTGAAGCAGTAAGGCTGGGGAGATAAATGCTCAGAATCGTTGAGAGCCAAGCACGAAATACTGCTGGCTCTTCCTCCTGCTTGTCTCCCGCGAGCTGCGCTTGATCTGCGGCTGACGAACGGCCTTTTGGTGCTGCGTTCGGACTCGCCACCACCGGACACATACATAATGCAATCCCCTGAGCGCATGTCGACATCCGACTTGCGGCATAGTCTTCCAATTAGGCAGTGCTGCCAAGGCTCTTCTCTGCTGTGTCTGCGCTTCCACTGACCCACCAAGGAGCGCGCTCTCCCTAGATATTGTCACTCCTCTGTCGGTCATGCCATGAAAGATCGCAGGATTCTCTTCACACATCTTCACAAACCAGGTCCTGTGCTCTTCACGACAGAGCGAGAAACAATCAGGGCGACTTTCATTGCAGATGCCTGTCTCGGCTGATCACTCTATCAGCTTTCATCATCTCAAGCATTTTGTTGTTCTCTTCCTGTATGTTTGGATCGTCATGGTCGGCAGACGAGCCCGGCTCTATTTTTCTTTTCCGGGTCATCTTCGCTGGGTTACCGGCAACGACAGTGTATGGTCTTACATCCTGTGCTGTCGTTAGCTTTGTTTGCGTGGGGGAATGGTATATGCTTATCTTACTCTCGTAACAACAGAACCAGCACCAACAACAGCTCCTTTCCCAATCGTCCGGAATGGTAGAACAATGACATCCGCACCGATGAAGCAATCTTCCTCCACCCTGATTGCGCCGGCGTGGAATGTGCCTTGACTGCCTTTACGAAGACCTGCGTCGACGCTCGTAGTCATGCAGTAAAACTTGACATTCGGTCCGATGATAGTTCGATCGCCAATATAGATCGTTGAAACATCCTGCATAGTACAACCTGGAGAGATGATACAATCGTTTCCAAGTGAGATATTGTAGCCGAACTCGCAGCTGAAAGGGCTTTCGACAATGGTCCGCGAGCCACAGTACCCTGTTGGGCCTTGCCATGTCGCGAACTCATTGAAGGCTCTCGTCCTCGGGTCGATAATGGCCTTGAAGTGCCTCTCGATCTCAGCATGCGACGCGGTGGAGCTTCCTTCGCGCACCTTATTATATGGTTCAACTGCTCGCTTGCATGACAGTCGATCTCTGATCAATTCATCGTCGTGGTGCAGCTTGAAAGGTTGTCCCGTGACCATCCTCATTCGTGCAGATGGTGGGCCATGATGTGGATATACTGGCATTGGATTGCCGTGGCCCGAGTGTT
This sequence comes from Exutisphaerella laricina CBS 326.52, assembly GCA_000504385.2. Lineage (NCBI taxonomy): Eukaryota > Fungi > Ascomycota > Dothideomycetes > Mycosphaerellales > Mycosphaerellaceae > Exutisphaerella > Exutisphaerella laricina. The sequence goes on along the minus strand of AWYE02000007.1, from coordinate 37,850 downwards.
GGCCTGAATGTGAGGTTGTGACACTTTCGCGGGAGCTGATCACAGTTGATGGTCCTGGTGGTGCTCGATAAGGTGGAAGACATTGGGGAGGACCCCATGCGCCTGGAGGTGGCCCACGTTCAACAGGAAAGTTGTGCGGTGATAATCCTGGTGCTGGTGGTGGAGGAGGAGGAGGAGGAGGAGGAACTCCAGGGAACTCTACAGGTGGCAAGCGCTCTGACACACCATATGGTGGGTGCTCTGGACCTGCATACATGAGCGGTCGTGGTCCCCAAGACTCCCTTGCTTGTCCCCATGGCTCTCTCGCGCTTGGAGGCCGATAATCGATTGGTGCTGGGTGAGGATAGCGATAAAGTGTAAGCTCAGGCCTAGCAGGATCCCATTGAGGAGGAGGAGGAGGAGGAGGTCGAGGTGGTGAAACGGGCTGAAGACTTCGTGGGTCGTAGAAGGGGGTTGACACAGGAGCTTGATAGTCCGGCTTGGCCTGAATAAGTGCATTGGTCCTAGCGGCACTCATCTTGCCTCCTCCAGGTGGTTTTGGTCCGTAGCCGCCGCACTCGAAAGCGCCTCGCTTGCAGTTTTCGCAAACTGGCTTACCTTCATCACACTTCTTCTTCCGCGAACGGCAAGTGTGACAGCCAGTCTTCGTACGGTTGCTGAAATTTCGCTTTCGCTTCTTCAGATCTGAGCTGTCGCCGGCCTGCGCTTGGTCGCCATCCTCATCGGGCGTGCAGGTCTGTGATCGTTGGCGTTCGTGAGCGTCGTCTGGAGGACTTGCAGCATGTGCGTTTGGTTTAGTCTGCTTGTCAGTTGCTGCGAAAGCTTGTGCCGACTTCGCCAGTTCTGCTTCAACCTCCGGTCGTGGTTGTGGCGGGGGTGAGGCGGCATTCCACCTCACAATAGGCGAGGGTTCACTAGAAGTTATCAGTGATGGCTCACTCGTCGCAAAGAGCACGCCTCTACATACCGCACGTAGGGCCCAGATGAACCCTCCTCAAGTCCATCGCCTTCGGATGAGTAAGAATGCTGTTGTTCAGATCGATCTGTCGCTCCGATGCCACCTGAGTTCAGTACCGTCATTCGCCTCTTTGGCGACTGATAGCCTGAAGAATACTGGAAATCGTGAAAACCACGGCTTGCCTCCTCCCGTTCACCATTGCTGCCGGGGTAGCCTCTCTTTCGGTTCTTCATTTCTGGGCTTCCTGGCCGCACACCATCGCGTTCATATCCGGGTAGCCGTTGGTCAGGACGCCATTGATGCGACTGATATGCTGTAGACGCAGCCCGAGGTCCTGCATGGTCCTGCGGTGTGTGGTCGCCACTAGTCATTCTTATTGACGGCCTCGCTGTATCATCTGGTCGAAACGAAGAGAACCTGTGCAACTCTCCGTTGACAGCAGTAAACCCAGACGGCGGTGCATCGTTAGCTGGAGGTGGTAGACCATGAGAGGCGTTTTCATTGACTGGCAACTCGGTGGGCAGTCTCGCGTCTTCGCGCATTGGCGAGTCGGCACGCTGGCCAGCTTTATCGGACGGCGTCGCCAATTGACGATTCATGAAGCATTAGACGCTCTTCCTGGCCGCTATCATCAAAGGAAGGAGGCCTGATTAGGTCGTCGCACGTTTCACCAACGCAGCGGGAGAGTCCGTCGCGGCTTTTGCTAGAAACTCGTTTATGCTGTCTTTTGTGCAACTTGAGCGCAAACCGCGCTTAATGTCGGCTATTGGTGTATTGTGGTGCTGTCGAGAAAGGCAAACCTAGGGTATCATGAGCAGTAACAGCGACGTCGGAAATTGGCCTGCAGGCGTCGCTGTCGTCGAGGAGTTTTGAACGACCGCCGTGGGAGGTGGAAAGTTGTTGGACTGCGGCGCGGTTGCTGGAGCGGGTCAATGCTGGCAAGCCTGCAGCTGCAGGTCGCTGCGAGACGGCCCTAGCCGAGCCCGAGGAATGAATGTGGACCGATGATCGACCTGCCGAATGTGGACGACGCATAAACAGCACCTTGTTGGTCTCTCCAGCGAGGCCGATGCAAGGAGGGAGCACGATCGCAGATGTATGCAGTATGCAAAAGCGACCAAAACGATGAGAGAAATCGGCTTGCGCGCGGCTAACATTGGACTTGCGCTAACCTGGGCGTCTAGCTTAAGCTTCAGTTACGTGCCGTCGCGGAAGCTGCTTCCGCCCGTCAATTGGCCAGTGCTCCACGTCGTTGTGCAGCCTGGCGTCTATGATCCGACAGATATGGCGCATCGTGACGGTCTCCTGCATGTAACCACGCACACGACGGAAAGAGACCCAGATCAGCCAATCAGCTAGACCATTGTGTCGTTCACTCCGAGCACGAGTACATGCCCGTCTGCCCGCCGGCAGTACACGATGGCCTCGCAGAAGGCGCGATGCTTGGATGCTCTTGGGCAGAAAGACGACACTAGCGTCTTGGCATCAGTGATTACTCCCTCAAGCGTGTACAGTACTCCATGCATGTTCCCACCGGTGCCGGTGCCAGTGCTGCATGAAGCATGTTCGCTATCTGTGCTATTGCAGCTCCACCTTCTGCTGGTCCACGCGGCATGGTTCGCCTCGCAGTAATCAAGCACACGCTTGTTGCGCCGGCCGGTCATTTGACCCAGAGTCACCTTGGCCGTGAGCGGCAGACTTCCTGTTCGCTCACGCTAAAGTTTGAGGGCACATCAAACCGGCGATGCGATCCGCGTTAGTCGACCGAGCTTGCGCGCATATTGTAGCTGACTTCCTGAGCCCGAATAACGGCAAACGCCCCGAGCCGACCGGCTTGCGCAAGAATGGACCCACACCACAATGCCTGGTGTAGCACGATCCTCATGGTATTGATTAATGCTGTGCCTTCTTTCGTGCAAGTGCTTAATGCTGCTGTGTTCGTTCCCGATACTCTGGATCCGAATCAGCTAAAGACTAGAGTCGCGTCAGTTTCAACGTGAGATGGTGATTCCTATAGTGGCATCGCCGACATGAAGCTGGACACGGGGTCGCACAAAAGCACCAGGACAGGCGTTGGCAGCAGGCATGCTTCCAAGACATTGACCCAACGAATCGATCACTTCCAGGAGGTGTATTGGCACGAGCCGTGTGCACAGTTCTATCGACCAGTCAGGAACGTCGAGCCAAGGGCCGCAAAATAATGTCAGTGTTCTCCATTTCGCTACCATTGCTTTGGGTGTGCTTCGCGACCGCGTCCCAGCAGAGTAACGACGCGCCCTGAGCATGAGTCGCGGCATGTTTCCGAGGCAGTATTGATGTTCTTTGCTTCCTAAGGTTGCTTGCTCGCATGAACAGCACGCGCTGATCAAATGCAGTCGCGACAGGCTCGAAGGAGGTGGGCTTGGAAGGGATCTTCGAGCATGGATGTCCCATCGAGGGTGCAGCAAAGATTCAGCGTGTTCATACTCCATGTGTACAGTAGGACGGCGGGCTGTCAGTCCAAACATGCTTTACATTTGTGCAGACTTTACATCCTTCACGAGCCCGACAGGATGGAAAAGGAGAGAACTCAACTGCAACCTCTGGAGCGATCATGTTCCCTAATGGCGGTTCGCCGATGTTCAAATCAATCAACGACGCCGCGAAATTATTGTAGGTAACCACAATCCACCATTCCACGTTAACGATGCTCACTTGCAGCTTTTATCACCGAAAGCCCGCAAAAACATCTCTAGAATCTACACTCTATGTCGCGCTAGCAACGTGCTACTACTTAGCGCTATTATATTGCACTGTTTCATTCAATGCTAGCGCATACCGGCGTAATAGAACCAAGCACGGGATCGTGCTCATCGAAATTAGTTAGTTATAGATTTTTCCTTAGCCGGATTAGGCTTACGGTTACATAACGCTATATAGGTACGAGTTGTCCCTTTATAGTTATGCACTCGCGGCTATAGAATTATCGACACCATGTCAATTCGATACGAGATTTCGTCGATGTCATCTCAATTAAAATATGATATAGCATGACATGAGATGGTACACGAGTTCGTGTATAGTATGCTGCAGACCATGCAAGGGCGAAGAAGCAGAAGACGGCATTAGCGAGTTATCGTTTAAGCGTACAATAGTTGTGGAGCAGTGTGACATAAGTCTTTGCACTCCCGAAAGCTCCGCTCATCATCGCCGTGTATTGAGACCACTGCATTACCATTTACAATATCGTCCAACCTTCCTCTCCCTACAATGCCTCTGCGACCACCGGTTCCGCTCTTCGCGCCACCTCCGCGCTTCTTGTGCCCATCAGTATCACGCGAGTTCGTGCGCACGATCAAGTCAATACAGCCCAAATCGAGAGGAGGAACACATCCCGAACGCTTCAACAATGGCTATGTTACCGGCCTACCGAGACTGGGATCATCGCACGATGCAGCGTTTTTGCGAAGAGAGCACAACTTTCCGCTGAGGACTGGCACGCTGGCGATCAAGAAGGGCATGACAGGCATATACGACCCAACCACCGCGAAACGAGAAGCATGCACCGTGCTTCAACTGGATCGATGCCAGGTCATCAGCCATAAGCGACGAGATGTGCACGGATACTGGGCAGTACAAGTTGGCTTCGGAACGAAGGAAGCACGCAATGTCACCAGACCGGAACGGGGCCATTTTGCAAGCAACGATGTGCCTATCAAGCGGCATCTGGCCGAATTTCGAGTGAAGAACGAGGAAGGTCTGCCTGCAGTCGGCAGCGTCATCACGGCAGATCTATTCAAAGAAGGCCAGTATGTCGATGCACGGGGTACCACGCGGGGAATGGGTTTCGCAGGTGGTATGAAGCGCTGGGGGTTCAGTGGTCAGCCAGCATCTCATGGCAACTCGCTCACACACAGAGCGATGGGTTCTGCAGGTGCCAGTCAAGGCAGTGGATCACGTGTGCTGCCTGGCAAGAAGATGGCAGGTCGCATGGGTGGCGAGGGCCATACGGTTCAGAACCTGAAGGTTATGAAGGTCGACCCAGAAAATGGCATCGTGGTAGTCAGTGGTGCTGTTCCAGGACCTAGATACAGCATCGTTCAGCTTCAGGATGCTATCAAGAAGCCTTGGCCTGATGTTGATGTGTCAGCTGGCTTGTCGAAGTTTGGAGACGACTTTGTGAAGGACGGTCCAGCTGCTGCGGAAGCTTAGTTCTCCAACCACACAAATGCCAACGCGACCAACACATTCAGATCATGTCCGACATTCGGATCATCTCAAAATGAGGTGTGCATCCTGTATGTGCATTTCCCGTGATCGCAAACAGTGGGCGGCCATCTTGTGCTCGGCGCTGGCCACGTAGCACGGTGGCAATGGAAACACGAAGCACGCTTCCGTGACTGAGAGACTGTGGCGACGCTGCGACTTCTGCACCCACTGGCGCCAATTCGTGCTATACGATTTTGGCATTTGAAGCGACGACGTGTTACAGGTGATATGATTCCTTGCCCGATACAACCATTCTTCAGACCGACATGCGACAGCCGCTGGGCCGCGAGTTCTACCATAAACCAGGTGAAGCCACGCCTGGAGCAGTCTGGTACACAACTGTGGGGACAGTGCAGCTGCACAATTAGCCTGAGGCATGCACTACACGTCAGGATTAGACGAAGTATATCGACTATCACAAGAAGCATGGTTTTCCGCGTACTGGCGCCATGATCGCCCTAGACACAACTGCAGACACTGATTTGTACGAGTATAGATTGACGTATCGGCATCAGTCATCGGTTCTCCGAGCCGGTATGACCAAAAGCCGTCATTGCACGGAAGGAAAATATGAGTCACAAACCTCTTGTACATCGATCTTGCAATCTCACTGTACTGCAGCAAGGTGTCCGTTTGTATTACGTTATAGCCCTTAATATCAACCACGATACCTTTGTCGAGTCATGTCGCGACTTTACCCAACAGCCTTATGATAACTCCAGCGCAATGGTAGGGAGTTCGGATAAATATATCCTTGGCACTTCTCGTGGAAGAAAGCTCCAGATGCCTGAATGAGATCATGAATGTTAATTGGACATTCGCACGACGCAGTCTTCCACGGAAGAACGTGATATACCGGCTTGCTCCTTGTCTAACGTGCCATCTATCTGCAATATGACCCTTATGGCAGGTAAGGGAATGGGCAACAGGTCCAACGAGTATCAACGGAGCGCGTCCTTCGTGGCTTCAACAAGATAGTGAAATATGGACAATGCGTATCATGACTGCGCTTCACGCTTCATGACAAGCACACTGTACTGAGTTGTGCAGTCGTGCTTGTACATTACTCGTAGGATGTCCCTCAGACAGCTGCGGCGAACGCGCGACCTCGAATAGGACCATCTTCGTCTCCATCAACACATCAAGAGTGAGTTGCAGTCTTCCCTGGGCTACGACTTGGCCTGTGCGGAGCTACACGCCATTCTTCTTGGCTTGGACAATGATGACGGACACGACATCCCCATACTCGCGATCGGAACTTCGTGTGCATTGAAGATTTGACGTATGCCCGGTTCTTGGCTCCGGAGATGGTATAGACCGTGTAGCCAATCAAGATCGTGGACTGAATAGCGATGCTGCCGACGCTTGCAGAGCAACCCAGACGAGGACGGCTTCTTTGTCTTCCGGGGTGAACTTGGGTGCGAAGGGCTCGGCTTGCATCAGACGGACAGGGTTGTGTATACTGCCAGTGGGGAGACGGCACCTTCTTGGAAGGAGTATTTGTCAGGGCCAGGATAACGCTTTCCAGGCAAATGATGGGGATTTTCTGGAATGCGCCGTGGTCTGGGTTGCCGCTGAAGAAGTATAAGGAGGAGGAGAACACTGAACTGCCTGCCGATGGTGCGTCCTTCAAATTCGAGCCGATTATGGCAACGATACCTGCTGCATCCGAGCCCAGCACAGCTGGGAATGAGGTGATCATCATGCCAAAGTCGCCTTGAAACCAGTCTAGGCCATTGTTCTCGACGGCTTTCATCTCGATCAAGACCTCACTTGTGCCCGGCTTTGGCGTTGCACGATCTGTCAGGGCGAATGGCTCGACCGTCGGAATGAGACTCGCTGTTTCATGCTTAATGAGCTGGCGATGCGCATGATACAACTTCGTACCTCTGACGCATGATGCCGCGGCTATACTGGCGCACGTTCCAGTGTTGCTGCGCTACTCGTCGGCGATGATTGATGGGACACATCACTGAGTATGCTTCACGATCTTATGTACATATCATGTGCTCCTTCGTGTTTATGCTTCTTGCGCTTGAGTAATACAAAAGCTGGCATGCAACTTCCATAGCGCGTGCGATCGAGGCAAACCAGGATCTTTAACGTGATCCTGTGATGTGCAGACCACGGCTATACCGTAGTTCATGGCATCGATTGCGGCTGTGGTGCGTCTTCGACAGATTCTCAGAGTCTCGAAATCCTTCGCGCTGAAATGGTGCTTTGTAGCGTGGGCTGCAATATCACAAAGGAGAACGAATTGCGACCTCTGGTCGCCGTTAAGCTGTGTTGTATCGCAATCTGGCCGTTGATATATCTTTCAGATGCTTTGCTGCCAGTAGTCAATCTTGTCACTTTCAGACTCGGCGCAAAATCCGAGCTCTGTGTAGCCGACTAGCGTAACCGTAAGAAATAAGGTTCTAGGACAAGACCATTGTATGCTTCCTGGCGCTACCCGATGTTGCTGTAAGGCTTTCACCACATGAACCTCTGCACCTTCCCAGGCTCACTAGACCACTCGAACGTCCAATACAGGAAGATGTAGCCAGTTACTGCATTGATAATCAGGAACCATATCGTCTCAAGGATGACACGATAGTCGTATTCGCTCACTATAGAGCTCCAGGAGACGCGCTTGGACTTGCTGTGGTCTCTCGTGATGTCGACCGCATATAATGGCAAATGCATCCTCCATATCAGAAAAGGAATGATGCAATATCTCGGTTCCACCAGTGGTGCACTGCACAGTGATAGCGCTGCAGTGGCGATACAAACCAGGACAAAGGATACCATAGCAGTTGATTTGCCATCAGGAAGCTGCAATACTCGCTCGCTCGTTGATTCTGGTGACTTTTTCTGGGCGCTTTGTTCCTGCGCAGACGCCATCTCTCGCGACGCCTCGGATGTCTCGCCAGATTTCGACCTTGCCGATGGTACTTCACCTCGTGTCTCGAGACATGCCCACGCTGTGACAACATAAATTGGCGTCACAAAGTATCGCACCCACCAGGGACGGAGTAGTCGCTTAAAGATATAGAAGTTATAATGACGATTGTCTGCCAAGGTGAAAGGATGAACCACGGTACTGAAGCAAACAATCGTGCAGGCCAGCAGGATGAAGCCGGCCACAAGGTAGCTCCTAGGGAGAAACTTGCGGCGCTTGAACATCTGTAATGGCTCGGTGTGTGCTAGTTGTCCCAGTCGCGACACGAGGATTAGTGGTAGGATGATGAAGTGCGGTATAAGGAGCGGCCAGGCGAAGAATGCGATGAAAGGCCAAAGGTAGAGCATCTGCGCAAGATGAACTGTGGCAACGTGATTGCTCTTATCGCCAAGCACAACACCGCCATTCCAAACGACGAACGTACCGAAGAGACCGAGAAGCACAATGGACGGCGCTAACGCCGTGATGACACGCAGGAGCCGCTTTGGCTGAGTAATGGTTTTGGCTGCGCACACTACGATCGATACTGTAGTCCGGAAGTAGTCTAGATGAATGTCAGTCGCATACCTATCAGAACTACAGCCACACACTAACCTTCCAAGTAGGCATCCTTGATCGGCGGGTCGTAGATAACGTCCATTTTCCAGCTAGTCTTAGCTACTGCGTACGTGGTATCGCCGAAGCCTTCTACTCTGCGATACATGGATTCTTTGACGACATGGTGTCCGCGATCCAGCTCAACGATTGCTGCCAAAGCTGCTGGCCCGATGGCCGTCCAGAATATATTCGTTTGCCGGAAAGTCAGACTGATAGCGCCCAGCAGGACCTGTATGAAGCTGTCCTTGAAAGTTCTCTCCTTTAACTGTAGTTGTTTGAGGAAGGACCAGTAGAAAAGTAGTACGGAGAGCGTCGACGCGATGTCTGTGTAGTACAGCGCGGAGAAGAAGAAAAGTGGTGGGAACAGCACAATGTTCAGTGAGCTGTGGTAAGCCAGGATTCGACTCATTGGTCCATTCTCACCATTCGCTGCGCGCCGAGCATCGTATGTCGCCCGAATCGTCATCAGTAATGCCAAAAGACAAATGAAGTTGGCAGCTCGTAAGGCTGTGATACTACAACCAATGACTGGTGACAGGGCATACGAGAGAAAGTATAGTCCGGGCGGTGTTGTGATTTTGGGATCCCAAACGTCGAAGCGACCAGTGCAGAAGTGTTGCGCCTGACGGACGTGAAAGACTTCGTCCTGCAGTAGGTATGAGATTGGGTCCTACCTTGTTGTGAGGGGACGTACGAGATATGGCTCAGTGACATGTTTGTTGACGGCCGTGAACCAGGTATTGAGCGGCGCTGCGAACGCGACCTCCCATGCTGATGCCATTGTTGTCGAAGGGCGCCACTTTTGTATTGTTCAGTCCCAGCGACTGCGCAGGGTTTGATGGCTGAATGACATGATTGATGTTGTGGTAGAGGAAAGAGGAAAAAGCCAAGCAGAACAGATGTTGCGCCAGAGTCCAGACTTCCGGCCCCACTCTTGCCAAGGCTTTGGCCTGAGCTCAGCTCAGTTCACATCTCGACATCATATCCTTCGATCGCTCCAGTCTTCGACTTCTTCCTACCCAATGGTGCGCTCCATCACTTCACGATTGATTGCGAGGACATGGTAAGACGTTTGAGTCATCCCTATCACGCTTGTCCAAGCAACATGTCCTTCTGTTTGTGACCCTTGCAAGCGTCCGAGCACCTACCTGCACGGAGGACACAGATCGATCAACCATGCCGAATCGATTCTCGGGCCTCTTTCGTGGATGCCTCTCTACCCGCCGCCAGGAACGCGATTGACACGGTCGGTCTCCCTCTTGCGGTCACGCCTTCTGCAATGAGCGCTCATATCGTTCTCCAGGAGAGCGCGAGTTGTACGGACAGAGATCCATCTATGGCCGCTCCTCGCGCCGCGAAGAGCGGTATTGTCGCCACCAGCCTGGCATGCCAAATCCATACTATGCATACACCAGAGCCGATCGCAGATATTCCTTCGATCGGCGTCAAGGTCACTCTGAGCAGATCCACACGCGGGAAGCGGAAGTGCATCACCGAGACTACCATTGGCAGGACCCTGATAACGTCGCCTACTATGCTCGCGACCCTATGCCAGCCGCCATTTGAAGCGCCTATCGACGCCGTGCGAGCTTCCAAGTCGAGCTCCAAGGGTCGACCCTCGCGCGGATGTCGACCGTAGAGCTGGTCGTCGAGCAGATGATCGTGGCCGCCACTTCGCCCCAACGCAGCCCCCTTCTGGCGCTGTGGCTGCAGCCGCGGCGCTCGATCATGTGAACGGGTGGCATCCTCGCTATCAAGGCGCGGCTGACACGGTCATAAACCAAAACACAATCACGTCATTTAGGTCTGGCAGATATCCACTGCGTGGCGTTCGACGACACTCTCCATGGCTGGCACAACTCGTGACATACGAACTGATGTTACTGATACGTACATATGTATGATACACGAGCATAATGAACTTGATGGGGTGGCTGTATGAACAACTATACACTGCGCTGACTTTTCGGGACTGCTTGGGACAGATGCCTTCAAAAATGGCGGCCTCGCGTTTGCAGATATATATAAGTCTCGAATATAACAACACGTTTCTCTGCAGTGTCTTTTTTCCATCATCTCCATCCTTCTCATTGCCAGAGATGGTCCAGCGGTTGCTATCCAGCGATTGCTGTCCAGAGACTGAGTCAATCAGACCCACCATATATCTCGCTTTGGGAATAGCTTGACTATGAATCGCGCTAGCCACGGCACGCGAGCGCGTCACCTCGAGGTTCTCTTCCTCTTCGTCATTGTGCATGTGCATCGCAATGCATCACGACACAAGATGGCTTCACCAGTGCTACCTGGACTAACGCCTAACGAGGTCGGATTCCTTTGTGAAATGGAGCTGGTCACGATTATACCACGACAACGCCTAGAAGGACTCGAATTGCTTGGGGTGAGTGCTTCACTGTAAGCTCCATGCCCTTTTCGGGCCATATTACACCAACACTAAGCATCTATAGGGACCGACCGAACGACTGAACCCTCCCTTTCCAGCCCAACTACCACTATGGCTCGCCTTACTGCTCAAACGACAAAAACGCGCCAACATCAGCCCTCCACCATGGCTCAGCGTAGACTCTTTAACAACGATCCTCGATCTCGAGACCCAACTAGCAGGTCCTTTACTTCCGCAGCCCCGAATGCCAGCGCCCTCAGGTGTCACAGTGCCCGGCGATCCCTATCTCTCACGATCCTGCCTCGAAGTGTCTGCACCCTTTGTCAAGGACTCCTCCACTTCCCGTGCACAAGACGATGCGCTGCCATACCATTGGCTCGAACTTTCACATCTGCTTCTCACACACGCCAGCGATGACTTCGACGATCCGGATGCAGTGCGGAGATTAGTGCGGGATTTGAGGGAAGTGAGGATGAGCAAGTTGAGGAAGGGTTACAAAGTGCTTGATGCCGGGGGCGTATTGAAGATCAATGGTGCGGGCGGCATGGAGATCGCTGAGATTAGGGGTTTCGTGGTTGGTGTGATTGATGGGTTGAGGAAGATTAACAAGAGTAAAGAGGAAGCTAGGCGGGAGAGACTGGAAGAGGAGGGCGATGAACTGGGGAGTAGTTCGTACCAGGATGAGGATGATGAGATGCAGCTATAATGCATCTGATGAGCGGGCAAAAAGATGAAAGAACACTGCGCAGCCGTGTGTAACGAGAATACCAGTGGACGAGCACTTGATGCCGAATGGTTCGGAAGACCCAAGCCCAAATCCGGCACCTAAACCTTGATCCAACCCACGCGAAGGGGGCGACTTCTTGTAACATTGGAGCATCAGTCACGGCTGTCTGGCTACGCTCGAGCATCGAAGGTCAACGAACAGTAGCAGGAAGCTGCCGTGCACGGCGAGGTTGGCTTCTGACGACTTTGGACCTAGTCGCGCTGAGCGCGCTTCGCCGGCTCTTGCTCAAACCAATCTTGGGTGTTCGATTTGAGACTAATGCTCTGTTTCGCACTCGATGAGACGGCCATCTTCAGGCACACCCTCTACAAAGCTTTAATGATCTATGCAAGCGATGCAAGTCACGGCTGAAGTAGCATGCGTGCTTCGCGCAGCAGTCTCTTCCTTCCTGAAGACAGCTATATCCCGGACCAGGACTTCGAACAAGCCGATACCGAAACTCGAACATCGATGCTTATGCTTTCTGTTACGCGAAAAGGACATGCGACTTCCATTGTTGTAATTGCGTTGCACTCTGATGCAGCATTCAATGAGCGGACGTCTGTGCAAACATTGCCGAGACAGGCACTGCAAATGTCCAACTGCCTACGTTTGCAGAAGTAAATAGAACCCCTCTATTGTGGATTGCTTCCACGCTCAGACGTTGGCATCGGAGGCTTGCGAGGGATTACAGACTATCGTACACCAGCTTCGTCGAGGTAGCTAGAAGCGCTGTCGTTGACACAAATGAAGAGCGATGAAGCGGTTTGCTAGAACCATCCAGACATGATCAATGCAGCAGAACATAGATATGTCAAGATCTTTTACCGAGACAACGACTTGCCAGCAACGTAGATCTGGCGGCTTAGTTTGCTGCTATTAGTATAACCTTAAAGGTGTGACTGTCAACTACTTCATCATGGAGAGCACCGTGGTATCCAACGGCACACTTGAAATTGGCACAAGGAAAAGTTTCGCAAGTCCAATCTCAGAAGTCAGTGACTGGACCTCAAGATTGACCAGGGCACACAACAAGTTATGCAGAACCAATCCCTTGCCCTTGACCTACAAGCACATGGAGGAGCTGGTAAGTGCCGCCGAGACAGGGTACGCGACGCTCCTGGCATTCTACGAACAGAAGGACATCCACAGTATCATGGAGCCACGCGGGGGTTGGCAGTGGAAAGACTTGATCACGAAGAAACCCTCGTCTGTGCCACCCAACGTGGCTATCACAAACCCTCAGGATGCCCAATATCTGCTCTTCAAGACCCTGATGGATGAAACGGTGCCGAAGCTTGAAGGGCTTCGGAGCGGAAAGATTCAGCTGCAAGAGATAGATCCCGTTACGCCCTTTGACAGGCAGTTGAAAGCCAGGCTGGATGCTGTGCTCAAGGTGATCCTGACTCCGGGCGAGGAGAAGGGGAAGGAGGGTACTGTACTCTGAAGGCGTTATAGTATGTCTTGACGTGACTAGACAACTACTGTACCTTCAAGGTATCATAGTGCTGGAGTGCCAGACATGTGCTGTTCTTTGCACCTTTAGATGCATTTCATCATCTAAATGTTAGTACCAAGGCCAGATACTGCTTCGTCAAGTTCGACTATTCCAATTGCGTGCGAGCAAGATTCGGCCGTTTGTACGCCAATTCCATGCCCGCATTCAACGATCAATGTTGGTCAGATGGTGCAATGGCGGTCAAAGCATCCCAAGGAATCAACGATACGAACTGTTAGTTGCCTGCGACGAAAAGAGTTTCGCAGCTGCTGGTGCAGACGTATGATTCAACTGGTCAGGGTTGATCGTTCTGCTCCTCATCTGACCTTCGCACACTTACTCTCGCATTGTAGTCAAGAGCAGTAATGAACATTATATACCAATTCCACATTGATAATCTCGAAAATCGTTCTTAGGAGGGTGGTGCAGTGGTTGCAGCATGCACCGCTCAAGCCTGCCGTGCAATGGTTGTTCGTTCCCTGAGGTTCTCATGGAACGTGGACGTTATTGATGTGGTTCTTCTCCTCGAGGTCGATTGTTTTGCCTGCCTTCCGGGCATGGTGGTGCGCGCAAACGCTTGTGCGGTGTCGTACGCACAGTAAGGTGTTATCTGAGAGACATAGTCCTTCAATAGCATTTATACATGCCCACAGGCGCTTTCCAAAGCACTTTATCTAGCGATCCCGTGTCTGTGTCTTGATGCACACAATCCCAAGACTACCTGTTTACGCAGCATGCCCATTTGCCTTTTCGGTCAACTCATTCTTCGTCTCATTCACGGGAACCGTTAATCCATTCTGCACTGGCAATCTTCCTCTCATACTCTGCCTCGCACTCTGCGCCGCCACAGCATCCATAATCACCAATGCCGCCATTGCCTCCACAATCGGCACAGCCCTAGGGATAACACAAGGATCATGTCTCCCCTTTGCCTCCAACACTCCCTCGGTCTCATCGTAGGTCACAGTAGTCTGCGCCTGTCCGATCGTGGCAGGTGGCTTGAACGCCACAGTAAAGTATATGTGCGCTCCATTGGAGATTCCGCCCTGAATGCCTCCCGAGTTGTTGGTTTTGGTAGTAAGACGGACATGCGAGCCTTCGGGTGCTTTGACGAAGGGGTCGTTGTGAGTCGACCCAGGGACGCTGCAGCCTCCGAATCCAGAGCCGAATTCGAACCCTTTAGTGGCTGGAATACTGAGCATAGCGTGTGCAAGAGTGGCTTCCAATTTGTCGAAGCAAGGTTCGCCAAGGCCTGAAGGGCAGTTGCGGATGACGCAGGTTACGGTGCCGCCTATGCTGTCGCTTTTGTCGCGGTAGTGGGCGATAAGGTCTTCCATGCGTTTGGTGCCTTCTGTGCTGGGACAGCGCACGGGAAGAAAAGCATCCACGTCGTTGCGAGTGATGGTGTCGATCAGTCGGAGGAATTCTGGGTTTGTGGATGGTGTTGGGTGATCGCGTGTGGGCGGGAAGAGGTGTTCTGGTCCAACCGAGTTTGTGAAGGCTACGATCTCGACGCCGTGCGCAAGCTTGAGGTACTTCTCTGCAATGGCACCGCCTGCGACCCTTCCAATCGTCTCTCGTGCACTGCTTCTGCCTCCTCCTGAGCTTGCCTTGACACCGTACTTCTCCAGATAGGTCCAGTCTGCATGTGAGGGTCGTGGGTATTGATCCATTGTCCGATTGCCATAGTCCTTAGGTCTCTGATCCTCGTTGAGCACTCTTAGCGCAATAGGTGTGCCCAAAGCAATGCCAAACTCTGTTCCTGACTGGATCTCTACTCTGTCCTTCTCGTTACGAGGTGTGGTCAGAGCACTCTGTCCCGGTCTTCTTCTCGTCATCTGTGGCTGGATGTCCGCCTCTGTGAGTTCCAAGCCCGGAGGCACGCCATCGACTATGCATCCCACACTCTTGCCATGCGATTCGCCGTACGTCGTGACTTTGAAGTACTGCCCAAATGTCGACATTGTGGAGCGAGCGAAAGGAGGGAGTCGAGTGTATCGACTGTCAAGGCAGCAATTTCTAGGCGCTTGATCGGTAGTGGATAGTCGGTTTCAGCTTGGCGACCACAATGCAAGCAATTTCGAAGCGTTAGTGGTGTCCAATGGCTCGGTGTACCTTAGTGTTCAATGAGGTGGCATGCGCTCAAAGTCCAGATCTCGAAATTTAGTCTATGTAGACGGCCATCTCTCGGCACCAGGCGCCGAGAGATGGCCGCGTGTCGGGCGATGGCACGAGCACAACACCAATATTCTCATGGTAACTTAGCTTGTGAATCTTACTTTTCGGACGAGAAGGGTCTGGTGAAGTCATGGTGCAGCGAGAAAAGCTTTGCATCGTCATTCACCTCATCTATCTCATCTCATGCCCACACTCGTAAAGCAAAGCGCTCTCCGGCTCAGTGTCAGCTACAGGTATAAGCGTAGAATGCATGTCTTGTACAAATGTAACCGACGCAGACGGCCATCCACCCATCCCTCATAACAATGCTTCGAACTTTTGTTCGGCAGGAACAAACACAAAGTAGACGGTGTCTTTCATCCTGCTACTCCAGTACCATGCAAAAAGTGTTCCAACACATGATACAAATGCTCTGCTGGAGTGCTTCCAGTGTCAAATTCTCCTCCTTCCATCCTCTGAACGCCGGCGCGCAATAACACTCCAAGTCCCAATAACAATCAGCACGCGTCTTGTGGTATCTTAAGCGGTACATAGCAGCTACAATCAATGTCAACACTCAAATCAGAGCCGGCCTGTCTCGGAATGTACTCTACATCCAGGCTGGTCCCAAAGTCAATCATGATCAAGAATCGAAATGGTAATGTGGTGTGGTCCAGAGCCCGCCCTGTTCGTGGAGCTCGTGAGGTTTTGGTTCGTAAGGGTTCGTATCATCGAGTATCCGATCATGGATGTATAAGGGGGAGTTGAGAGAAAATAACATCACTCCTCGGTAATGTCGTTCGAGCGCTGCTCGTCGATGCTGTCTCGCGTGCGAACCTTCTTCATCGTGTTGTTGCTCCCGCTCCTTGAAGACTTCTTCGATCGTCCAGACAAGCCAGTGCCGCGGCGATTGTGCTTCGGTGTTTCGTGCGACACCACCAGTCCATGGCCTTGCTTCGCGGCTGACTTACGACGAGACATGACAAGCCCACCATCGCTATCAGAGGACGAGTCGAAGTCGTCATCAGGCTCACTATCGAGGGCAGCTTCTTGATCAGGCACATAACCTTCGTCATGGTCTTCGACAGCTCGGCCTTTAGGACTGGCACCAAGCGTATCGTCCGATGATGGCTCGCGCTTGCCTTCTCCATCGGCTCCCCGGTACGTCTCATCTGAAAAGTCGACTGATGATGCTTCTGAGATGACGGACGGTATCGATGGATTACTGATTGACATCGACACCGCTGACCCAAGGTCAGAAGAGCTAGAGACTAGCGCAGATGGGAGCTGACCAGTCTGGTTGGTGGGACTAAGTCCTTCGTGCGGCATGTCAGGGTTCGATATGTCGGTAATGGAAGGAACTCGTGACTCGCGTTCTTTGCCACGAAGATCATCCGGACTGGCAGGACACGTCCTGTTGTCGAATGCACTGACGGATTCGCGACGGTGTGGTGACCTTCGTGCTTGCTCAATCTCAGCTTGACTTTCGCGTACGAGCTTTCTGACACGCTCTTCGTCAGCACGTTGCCAGTCTTCAGCGCTGGACTCATTCGCAGCAGTCCTTCGAGAATGTGGTCGGGACCGGAAGGCATCGGTGACTTGCCTACCGATCGATGCTATCGAGCTGGCAGAGCTCATGCGAGAAAGCTTGCCAGGTTCAAGCGGACTTAGATGCTGATGGTCGCTATGGTTGTTCGAAGTGACCGAGTGTGCACGAGATGAGCTCGGGCTGTTGCGCCCACTGTGTTGTACACTCGACGACAACCCAGGTTCGCGAAGGCTTTCTGGCAGATTGACGTGTCCATCGGCAGTTGCATGGCTGACAGCGATGCTTGCTTCAGCGTGGTGATCTGAAGAACCCACAGAACCTCTGTCGCTTGACAAGCCTCTAGCCCCACTTTTGCGATTCGTGCTTCGTTCCCGGACACTTTTTAGTATGCGGCCGGGTCCGTTCAGGTGACCACTGCCAGGTAACATAACTGACGTGGGTGTTTGCGGTAGTGCAGACGGTTCTGGTTCTGACGCCTCCTTTAGCAGACTTCTTGCGTTGAAGTCCGACTGCGTGACCGTTCGCATGGATCCTGCAGCCGAAGCGACCGTCATTGCTCTGTGAGGCGGGCTTGGTCGTGAAGGCACTCTGGTCAGATCATTCGAGGATCCTTGTGCCCCATTCTCGCGCGGAAAATGCTTGTCAAAGTACTTCTCTGACTCCATCTTGCTCGGCTCAGGAGAAGCGGCCACACTCTTAGATAAAGGATGCTCGCCTTCCCGAGATGACTTCAGTGCCCGGAAGATCTCCTCGTCGCCACGCATGGACTGCCGTCGTGCATCCTGACTCATTGTACTACTAGAGGAGTGAGCGGAAGCTACAGGTGAGTCTCCTTTAGTGCTACCAGCATTGGACGTTCCTCGTGTTCGGGTCAGGCCGGCTTTGTCGAAGACCTTCTTGATTCCTGATCGCACACGTTCCACCAGATTCAATGGTACGACAGCAGTGTTGACATCCTCCTTCGAGACTTCGATCTTCCTACCCTCCATCTGGCGAGATGGATCTGACATCTCGAGCCACTGCTCTGGCTTTATGTCGTGACCAATGACCCATGGATGATGTCGCACCTCCTCGAGAGTGATGCGCTTGCGGGGGTCCTTGGTCAACAGCCGCTTCAACAACTCGTGAAGGTCGTCATCGATCTCTTCGTACACCAGATCGAGCTCATGTCGCCTGTTGCCAGGTCGCGGCGGGAACGCACGGCTATGCGACGACGGTCGTGACTTCGGCTTCGTATCGACTGGCTGCAGTCGCTTGCGAGGCAAATAGATTTCCTCGTCAGCAATCTGGCGCATGACAACGAACTCGTTGTCCACGAAAGGCGTCCTCGCAAACAGCATGCAGAAGAGTGTTACTCCAAGAGCCCAGACATCTATCGCCTTGGTCACTGGTAGTGGATCATCCGTGGGGTCGACAATACACAGCTCAGGAGCATAAAAAGCAGGCGTGCCAACTGTTTTGGCTAACTCTTTCGCTTCATCGTCGAGGTCGGTGGCATCAGCTTCACTGATATCTTCCATTTCGTTCTCACGAACAGGACGACCAAGATATGATACACCGAAGTCGGAGATCTTCACTCGGCAGTCACCAGTGGAGAGCAAATTCGGCGGCTTGATATCGCGGTGGACTATGCCTTGGTTGTGCAAGTATTGGAGGCCTAGCAAGGTATCGCGAAAGGATGTCCGGATTTCTTCCATCGGCATGATGGGTACATGTTGCAGCTCTGGATCAAGTTCCGAATCGAGAATCTCTGCAGCCAGCTTCGCAAGTCCTTCCGAGCTGCCTCTCGAAGATGTCAGACTGTTGAGACTTGCTACACGTTGAGTCTGGCTGGGCGACGGATCGTATGCGCCGTACATGGTACCTTCAAGGCCAGTCAAGCTGAACTGACTTGGTCGTCTTGCTTGATCATAGTCGCCAGTCGGCGACAGCATCTCTGGTTCTGACGTCAGCGATAGGTAATTGCCCGGTTCAGCAGGTTGCACGCAAGGATGAAGAAGCTGGGGCGTACGTGATGATCGTCGGCTCAGTGGATCGGCGCCCAACTTGCCTGCGTCAGATTGGGCTGTGAGCGATGAGATCCTGGAAAGCCGGTCTTCTTGCGAATCTTCGCTCTCATCGTCGCCAGCCATCTCATTACTCCATGACATAGGATCCTCCCTTGCACCGTGCTTCATAGCACGATGCAGCTTGTGTTGATGTCGTTTCTGCTTCGCGAGACGGCGTTGAGCTTCGACAAGCACAGCACCATCCTCCGCCACTTTCGCATCGCTGAACTGCCCGCTCTTCTCTCTCTCGTATCTTCGCGCTTCGATCATTGCGACTTCCTTGGGTGCCTTGGTTCGCCAATTGATTTCGCCACGCTCGACCCATTCGAGCACAATATAGACCTTCTTGCGAGTAGGGTCATCGATGACTTCGAGGAGTGCGACAATATTCGGATGACGTGCTTTTTTAAGAATGGCGACTTCTTTCTTGACCTTATCTTCAGTAGTGCCCAGTCTTCCAAGTTTGCGTCGTTTCGAAAAGCGCTCCACAATCTTGATGGCGACATATACGGGTTGATGAGCGGGACTGTGCAAGTCACGGCCGAGCTTAACCTTTCCGTGCGTACCGCGACCCAGCTCATCGATAACTTCGTAGTGATTGATCAGTTTGCGACCCGAAACAGGATCGACATCGACATCTGCCACGTGCGTTTCCTTCGGCACGTGCGTATGCGTGAAGTGCAGGAATGGACTTGCATACGTCCCGGAATTATTTTCTGTCGGTTCGGCGGGAGCAGTTGGAGGTCCTGATGCATTGAACAGCCCCACGCTTGGCGTTATCGCGGGCGGGTTGTTAGACGTTCGAACTCCAGAACTGTGCAGCGATGCTATTGCTGAAGCAAAGGTGGAGATTTGGTGAGGGTGCTGGGAGATGCCTCGTCGAAGCGCAGGCGGCAGATAGTACGTCGGGTACTGTTGACTATGTAGCGCTGCAAAGTTCTGAACAGGATATGGATTCGGATGTGTCGTTTGACATAAGGACAGTTCTGGTCGTGTGCTGCTGTATCCCGGATTGGCTTGCGTGACTGTCGCGGAGCTGGTGGCACTCTCTATGCTCAGACTAGACGCGGTGGTATGAGGCGGAGGTCGTCCTGTTAAGTGGAGCAAGGACGTAGGATCTGGTAGCTGGATGTGCCCTGAGGCGGTTGCGTCGCTCGTGCCAACGCTCGGAGCTGGTGATCGACTCCCCGCAGAATGTGCTCGTGCAGACAGCTCGTGCATTGGTGGTGCATTCGTCGTCGTCGAGGCAGGCTGCGGGGCGAAGTAGTCACCACCAGCCAGTTGAGCTTGCGCGGATAAGGACGACTCAAGCGACTGCTCTGTGGCATTGGGTGTCATTACACTCAGGGAAGGCGGCACTTCCGATCGCATTGTAGTTTCCACCTCGCCATGAACGTCCCCTCCATTTGTCGCCGCAAGATTTCCATCTTCGCGGTTCTCCTTGGCCAACGATTCTGTTGACATTGCTGACAAGCCGAGCCAACGAGAATCGCTAAATCTCTCGAGTTGCGCAGTTCCGAAACGCCTGACGCAGAATCGTCAGACAACACACAATCTACCCGCACCGGTTTCTGCCGGACATTGAATGGTAATTGTGCTCAATTGCGGTCGCTTTCGAGGCAGGGCAGGGCTCGAGGCCGTACCATCGTGGGTGCCAAGCACCAGCGGATCGTTTTGTTGAGGATTGCTGGGGTCGACGATAACCGTCGATGTGCGTTGCCGAAAAGCGGCGGCTGCCCGATCAAGCATGCAATTCAGCCGGACGAGTGTCGAAAAGAAGGAGTGTGTATGTATGGTACAGAAACGAAATGAAGTGTCGTGTGAATGCTCGCCTACAAAAGTGCTCTCTCTCGAAGTGATGAGGGAGGGCAAGCAGCACTGAACTGTGGGGACATGGTCTCGCTAGCGTTGAGCGGCTCAAGCATATCTCGACCAATCAACAATCACTCACAAATCCGAAAACCGCTGGGATGCAGAGGTGTCCGTGCGCACCTGCACAACTGCTGGGATCCGACTCACAGCCAAGGCTTTTCAATCAACGCCCACTCGGCGCCAACACGTGCAAGCCGACGGGGATCCCAGATGCCTTCGACTTTGGCTCCAGATGCCCAAGGTCCTCCACAGAAATGCCGCTTGACGTTGGGCGAACGGTCTGCTCGCAAAATGCAGCTACGAAATCACCGCTTACTGCACGATGCACCATCGCGATCCTATCAGCTTTGCTAATCTCAACTATCGACAGGCAGGTCAAGACGAGTACCTTTACTGCTAGTGCCAGAAAGGCCCGAGCGTGTTTCGACAGTCCGCTGCAACGGCTACAGTTGTACACAGCAGATCGACTTCTCATACCTGCGTTTTGATGTGGTGTGCTGGATAGCAGTCGCAGGACAGCGTCTCCAGCGACCCAACCTACATAGCACACAGCCACCACGGGTCACGCAACCCAGACAATAATCAGCATCACATGCTTCAGCGATACACTTCACCACCTGGTCACTCCTACAATGCGTCACAATGCGATCATGCACCGCACTACACTCTTACATGACCCAGAAGCAAACAACTCGTGCGAGCTCCGGTCAAGACAATGAAGCGCATCTGCAGCAGTACCTAGCTTCACGATGCCAATCAGAATTCTCTCACCTGCACAAAAGCGAGATGTAATCAATAGCCATGCACACCCAAAACAGCCTAGCAACCGAGCTTCACAGCAACCAGCGGGGTAGACACAAGCCACGGGCGATCCTCCAATGTTGTAGTCATGACTATGCCACGATCGGACAGACCTGCATTAAATGTATACTTGTCAATGCAGGACACCCCAGAACATTTTCAAAGACGTACAGGGAGGACTATGCCACGATCGGACAGACCTGCATTGACTGTATGCTTGTCGATGCAGAAGACCCCAGAACGTGTTGAAGACGTACAAGGATGAGGCAAGGGATCATGTCGTACAGTAGTATCAAGGCTGTTATGAAGCTATTGACAGCAGTCCGAGCATGTGTCGCAATTGATGGTTGCAACGGGCCTCCATTTGGAAGGTTACGAAGGCGGAGCGAGGACCGTACTATAGTAGTGAGGGCTTCTTCGGGCTGAAACATAGACAGATTTTGACAGCTAGTCGGCTCTCCTCCAAGTAAGACCTCGCCTCTCGTAACATTTATTCTCTCCTTCATGCGCAACATCTGCTGCCCGCCACCATGTTACGCTTCCCTTGCGGAGAGCTAGTACGTTGTCTGATTACACACATGCGTCTTGCTCGTCGTTCTCGGAACTTCGGGTCTTTCCTCGTGATTGTGTGACTTGCGCTTACCATATACCCATGAGCTTTTCTTCCTTGGCCTCTACAGCATCCGAGATAGGTTTGCTTTTCGTCTCTCCGCTCTAGGTTGATTTAGCTGTCGCAATCTTTCCAATCGCATACATACTGGCTGGGCTCGCTTATCCACATATTTCCAGCTGCAGCGAGTGCCGCGCATCAAATTATAACTATCTGGCCCCTGTCAACCCCAGCCCAGGCTAAGGCCGTGAAGATGCAATGCGGTGGGGGCAGGATCTGGTGGTTGCACGTGATTGTTTTTGGTTTGCTGGCCACCATTATGTCTTTCAGATTCTAGTTCAACTCCTGGTTCATGTTTCGAGCAGCGCCTGTTCTTCTGCGAGTTCTCGCCGAGCGTCCTCTTTGTCTTCGCGTTCTCGGATGCTGGCTGCCTCTACCAGAGTGGTGCCTTCTATACCCGCTGCTTCATTGCTCCCATCTGCACTGTTGCCATTCGTAGCTGCACTCCCTCTCGCTTGGACGGCTTTTTGTTGGTTTGCTATGCGTTCGCGTACAAGCCGCGCAATAGCATTGCCGGTCCTGACATTCAGAAGTTCGAGCTTACGGTCCAAGTCGCGTTTGAGATCCCAGTTCGGTTTCTTCGGTTGGAGTTTGAACAGGTCTAAGGGCTTATCGGCCTTCTCCTCTTCCTCAGCTTGTCGCCTTGTTTCGAATGCGAGTTGCTCGGCCTTCCTTTCAAGAGTCTCTTTGCCTGAGGAAGGTGCATTTTCGAAACCCAATTTGGCGCCTTTGGTCTCAGCATCGTAATTACGTCCCGAGAGGTATTTTGAGGTTGAGTGTTCCGCGGATGCAGGCTGCACGGCATTGTTCCTGGGCGATTTCGGTGCTGGCCCTGCCTCGTCTTGCTGCTCTTCGATACTATCGGGTTGCTTTCTCTTCAACGATATCAGTTGTGCCAGTCGGGCTTTGCGATCCTGGGCGGCAGCACTGAGCGCGGCCATGGACGCCATGTCGTTATCGCATGAGATCCTAGATCCAGTGAAGCCCCTTGCAGTGGTGTAAAATGTTCACATGCCCGTATAGTGTCGTGGTCAGAAGCCAGTCCTCACATCGAAGAATTTCAAGGAGAGCGGCTCAGTCCCGCCTTTTACTTGGAGCTCCGCAAGCACTCCCGAGAAGCTGTTTCTCTCTTCAGAAATCAATCAGCACAACTCTTCTTTCAACACAGCACCTCCGTGTTGCATCACGCGACCATCCTCCATGTCCGCCTATGCCACTATGTCGCCTCGCATATCGAACGCCACTCCCTAATAACAGGATTGTTATATCTAAACCAACATGGTTCTTAGTACGCAGGAGCTACGGCGATGCATCAAGAGGCGGACAGGAAGGTGAGGGTCTGGACTCGAAGAACCTGTCTGCAGACTCCTCATATCTGGATTTAATTCTTGGACCAGCAAATGCTCCATCAGAGCCACCAGTCAGGTCTACAACAGGAAGCTCCTATGCGTTGAAGAGGGCCAGAAGGAAGCAGGAAACTGGCCGTGCAGCCTCGACTGAGCATGCCGTGTGGTTACAACAGAGTATGAGAGAGCAGAAAGCGAGCCTGCAAGGAAGTATATTACCTTCTGAGTCTAGTCGAGCCCAAGTAGCTCCTTTAAATCGTCAGGACGATATTTATAAACGGTTTCGGGGCCCAGCTGCCAAGGATAACAATTACACGGTCTTCCGTCCCGACAAAATCCGCAAGACGAGACGGGAGCAAAGCCGCGGTACGTCGTCCACTCGACAGACAGGCAATCCGAGAAGAGTCAGTGTGGCCCGCGATCAGCTTGTGCGACGCCAATTCACTTTACGAAGGAGATCTCTCCAGACTCTGCGGCAGTGGAAGCAAGAATTCGGACGACTGCAGCGAACCTACGATAAGCGGGCGACTGCTTATTATGGAAAACCTGAGTCTCCGCCTCGCGTCAGCGAAGACGCGAAAGCGTGGGCGAGCATGGTGTTGGAGGGCGTCAAAGACGGGCGCCTTGTCAATGAGCACGCTCATCATAACATTCGACAATGGGGCCAGGCCGCGATCTGGACCCTGTACCATCACCCGGAACATTTGACGGCTTTTCTTCGAGCCACGATCAGCACGCATGGCATACCGAATCCCACTATCCGCGACTCACTCCAATATCTTGCTGTATACTTCTCCCACCAACACGATGCCACAAAGGTGGAGCAGCTTGCGGCATTGGCAGATGTCTATATGGAGCTGTTCGCCAAACGTCCAACACTCAAAGGTGTGCGCTTCTACTCGAGCTTTTTTCGACTGCTCATGCCACATTGCAGCTATGAGCAGGTCAGCCAGTTGTATCGATCGATCAAGGTCGGCGAGGCTAGGACGACCTGGCTTACACTACTTCATTTCACGACTTACTTCTCCAGGACCGGCCATTTCGAGCAAGCAATCGATGCTCTGTCAAATGCTAGATCGGCTGGTGCCATGAAGGACTCGTTCGCTTTCAGGAGCAACTGCGCAACCCTTCTAAGGGCTGCGATCCGGCAGCCAGCGGGACTACGTGTGTGTCTGCGCATCATTGACGACTTCGTCAAGTATGGGGTGACTTTGAACAATCAGCTTTGCAACATCGTCATGCTCAATGCTATAGAAGCAGGCGACTTGAAGACAGCATTTGCAATTTACCACTCGTTGGTTCAGCATGGTCTTCAAGCCGACGCTTACACTTATGCGATTCTGCTGAAAGGATGCAAATTGGCAATTGACGACGTAGAAAGCCTGAACATTACCATACGAGATGCCATCGCGCACATTAAGGTCGCGAACGAGCCCGTTGTTGCCACCGAGATACTCCACTGTCTGGCTTTACACCACAGCAGGCACCATCCGGGGAGAGCTTTCCTCACAGTGGCAGATGCATACGCCCAGTTCTTCGATCCGGAGCCTTTGCGCAAGCTTCGTATCGATCTTCCATTATCAGCAGAAATCGACCAATCATGCAAGCCACGCATGTCGCCACCGCTTCAAGCGATAGGTATCATGCTGGCTATGCAACTTGACCACGAATATCGGCGGAACCAGAGCATCACATCGGCCTGGATGCAGTACAAGCGCTTTCGCATACTCGTGAAGAATAATATTGAACCTTTTGCGTCCATGGCCAAGACCGACCATGTATACAACGCCTTCATAACAACGCTTACCAAGATGAAAAGTGGGCTGTTACACGCTGCAGAGGTCATCAAGGACATGCAATGTCCGATACGAGATGGAAATGATATGCCACGATGTGCTCCAACAGCGCAGACTTGGACGATCTTCCTGCACGGATTCACGCAACATCGACAGATGAAGTTGGCAGAGCAGGTGGTGCAGTACATGCGAAGTAAAGGTGTGGAGCCGAACCCAGTAACGTGGAACGTATTGGCTACCGGGTACGCTGCGGCGCAAGATCTTGAGGGAACACTGGATGTGCTACGACAGATGGACAATGATGGCGCAACGTGGGATGAGTGGACGGAAAGTGGGCTCAAGCGTTTCAGAAACCAAAGTCAGTTGAAGCAAGCTCTGCATGACCAAGCGAACCTGCAAGTCGACTTTACTGCCGTTCTGAAGGACAATCTGAGCAGGAGGATTGAGCAGTTTGCGCCGTCTGTTGTAATTGAGGGGCGGAGAAAGGAGGGTAGTGAAGATACTGCAGACTCACCTGGCGAAATGGCAGAGATAGGGTCAGGTAGCGGTGATACATACAGGCCTTTCTGACTTCATCAAGGCGTCAATTGAATCTTGGGCCTGCATAGTCTTAAGCGCAACAGGTCATTGCTCGTCAGAAGTTCCAACGTGATGTGCGAGTAGCGTTTAACAACCCGAAAGACGAGCATCAACAGAAAAGGGGAGAAACCGTATGCCTCGACAAGATCTGTTCGGAACAAGCAGATATGTTCGAATCCATGCAGTGTATACGGAAGCACATACTCCATGGCGCAAAGCTGCACAAGTGCTCCTAAGCCATTGTATCGCCATCCTAAATGTCATTCTCGCAGGTCACGTAACTGAGGAAAAGCTTAGATGCCTGCCGACGACGCGCATTGTGAAAAAGCGATATAACAACTAAGCGCCGGCGGCAGCCATGCGAGTACGAAGAGGTGTAATAGGTAGAAGCCACAATCGATCTCCGAAGACGATCTTCGTAGTGAATACCGCTTGGACATCGTCATTCTGTCTATTAGACTATTCGATATACGACTTCATTCATTTATAACGACATTTACCCTCGTATTCATGGTTTGAGAAGTACTGTCATGTTTTAGCTTACGAATTCGTATAGTGACGCAGCGACGAGCTGCGGTACGAAGGGCGCTTGGTCGTTCCATGGCCTCCCCGTACTGTTCGCGTCCTCTCTCCAAGCGCGTCATCATTCTGATCATCAACCTCCCCATGCGGCACATCTGAACGCCGTACACAAACACGCCACCGGGTCGCGATGCTCGCCCTCATGCACACGCCCTATCCTCCGCCAGTCCACGACTTCCGACCAACAAACCCATCACCTCTTTCCCCACGCAGCGCGAACATCTATAGTCCATGGCACGGCGCGCGGATGTCGCATCATGATAACACCTCTGCTTCTAAGCAACAGAGCATACAGAGCATACAGAGCAACGACGAGAACGCTTCATGTAGCAGCAGAGTTGTGTTCGCGCAACCACAATCAGAACCCGCAACAATACCTTTACCACCACGCCGCGCGAAACAAGCACCCTTGCAGAAACAGGACGATCTCAAGCAGAAACGGCGGAATAACTTCCTGAGGAAAGTCCAGACAAACCGCGATGACAGGAGGTACGAGGTCAGGAGTGAGGATATCATGCGTCTTGACTTCGTGAGAGCGAGGAAGCAGTATGAGGATGAATTGGCAAGATCTGCACCTATGGTACTGGGTGATTGCTTTGAGGAGGAAGAAGAGCTTCCGCAATGGAGCCAACACGACAGGCGAATGGCGTCGCAAGTGCCTTTCAAAAGCTCACGAGTGCCTGCTCTCCCGGAGGAAAAGGTGGAGCAATTTGTGCAAGATGAGGAGGGCGTGTTGCACGCTTTGTTGGACTACATGCCTGCCCTGGAACAGATGAATACGTCTGATAGTGAACTGTGGAGTGATGACGCGGACTACGATGCTCTGTTTAGTGAGGTGCTTGGACAGGAAGGCGAACAGAGCGCGACTGGGCAGCATGGATCTGATGATGAGATGGACATCAGCTGAACGGGCAGGCAGCGTTTGGTTGTTCGGTTCAGCGTGGCGTTGGTGGACTTTTGGCAGCACAGCATATCTGGAACGAACAGCTTTATGGCTTCTCATGACTGCCAGCATGTTCGTCACCACAATGGATATCACAGATGCACAGCAAGAGCACGATGTCATGATGGCATACGGACACGACATGGCTCTCTCCATGCAGCCCTGCTCCTATTGCGTAGGACAACCCTGATCCAGATCACCGAGCGCTTCTTGCGCAGCACTCATATCACCAACCAGGTCTGAAGGCGGAGATCCAGCAGCTTGCATCTACTTCAACGTCAGTCAAATCACAATTACCCCCTTTACATACGGGTACTTACCTTCTGCATCCTCTCCACAATATACTCTCTATCATCCTCATTCTCATCACTGTACCCCCGCCTCTCAAACCTTCCCACAATCTCCCCCACAAGTCTCTGCTGCTCCCCATACCGTTCCAAATCCTCCTTTCCAGTCTGAGCCGCATTCTTTTCCAACCACGCAGGGAACTTATCATGCAATTCCTTCATTGGGTCATACAATATCTCTTTATTTGTCAAGTGCGCCATCATGTTCATGAGCATACTATTAAAATCTCCTTCGCCACCAGCTCCAGCGCCTTCGGTAAGTTCCTTCATCATTTGTGCTATGAGGTCTTCTTCCGATTGGCCAGTGGAGGTGGTGGACGCGGCGGTGGCCTCAGTGTTGCTGGCGTGCATGCGTTCCATGGTCTTGCGGATTGTGTCGTCGAAACCGGGCTTTTTACTATAACTACCTGACCCTGCCGCAGCTTTCGGCCTTGTATCTTCCAAGACTGCTGCTGCTGCTTGCGACAGATGTTGTCCTGCTTCTTGGTCTGAGGGGGCTGCACCCGCAGCTATGAGGTCCTGCATCATTTTTTCGAATTCGGCTTGCATCTCGGGGCTGGAATCTAGCTCTGATATAAGGCTGGACATACCGGCCTGCAGCTGTGCCGCGAAGCCGGCTTCGGGGTCTGAGGCGAGTGCTGCATCGTTCGTGCTGGGTCTGCCGGGTCCTGAAGCTGTGGGTACGGCGGCTGCTGGCTGTTTTGAGGGCTTGGGCAGTATAGATGTTGCTTGGAATTCGTCGAGAACATCGTCGAGATCGTCTAGGTCGTCTTCGTCTGGATCTGGAGCGGTCTCTTCCACCTTTTGAGGTGGCTTGTCTGCCATGTCTGTGCAATGAGGTGTCTCCAAGGCGGAGTGTTGTCCACTATGAAGAGGTGCGAAGCTCGTCCCTACTATAACGTGCTAAAGTGTCCTGGTACGTGAACCAATATGTGAAGTGACATGTGATACTTGTTTGTTGTGAGTGAAGTGAACACAGCGCTGTTCCAGGTCGTGCCTCGGCGATGGTGGGGCACTAGACTATAATCCTTGTCTTTACCCGGAGATTCTTGTTGAGTTGGGCTTTAATTCGAGCAATTGAGCTTCGATGCACGTTGGATTCACTTCTCTCCATTGGTGCTTCACATACAAATGATCACGCGACAAGAGAAGGACGAACCGCGACCTTATAATTACTTTGCACGACTTCGGTCGCTGGAATATCATCCGTAGACACCAACCACAGTACAATCGTGAATAACCACAACCACCACCGCGCGACCATGTCGTTGACAATCGCACGTCTACAGGAAGAGCGCAAACAATGGCGCAAAGACCATCCCTTCGGCTTCGTAGCGAGACCGATGAAAACACCACAAGGCGCTCTCGACCTCAAACGCTGGGATTGTGCAATTCCAGGAAAGGACAAGACCATTTGGGAGGGAGGTCTGTTCAAGCTCGAAGTGCAGTTTCCAGATGGTATGACCGATTTCGGAAACATCGTCGCGCGAGACCTAAGCTGATGATGTTGTAGAGTACCCGACGAAGCCACCAAAGTGTACGCTTACCAGCATCCACTTCAACGTACGCGACTAACTAAAGCCAGGCAAATTCACCCCACCACTCTTTCACCCGAACGTCTACCCGTCTGGTACAGTCTGCTTGAGCATTCTCAATGAGGAGGAAGGTTGGAAGCCGGCAATAACTATAAAAGAGATATTGCTCGGCATTCAGATGCTCCTCGATGAGGTCAATCCAGACTCGCCTGCACAAGCGGATGCCTACAACCTTTTTAAGAAAGATCGGAATGCGTATGAAAAGAAGATCAAGCAGGTATGTGATGGCACAAGAGCATTACGCGCAGCTTCGCTAGCACAGACAGCTCACATCCTCGTACAGGTGGTTAAGGACAACCCTGCGCCATAGTATGTTATCAAATGGGCATTTAAGTGTGAGAGCTCAATGCGCACACGGAAGGCACGACTGACCCTGCCACTCTGCGGGAGATGACGAGTCAAAGAGTTGTTGACCTTGTGTCGCGCCATATTGAAGGATAGGGTCATTACTGAGCGTGTACTCGAGAGCGCTCGATGAGGCGAAACGGCCACCAAAGTTGAGGACTATTTGCCTTGTCAGATCGTTTGGTTGGAGACTCGATTAGCGAGGCGTTTGGGCGAAGCACGAAAGATGAGACATGACCTCACGGCTTTATGATAGCTAATGCAAAAGCTTTCACTACCACACGACCTGGCCTATATGGCACTGCGGCGTATCGCAATGCTGCCTCGACTGTATGGAAATTGTCGCATATCATTTTGATCTCTTAACAACATTTCCCTTGGAGTTTGCCCCTGTCCTGCCACGGCGACTCCGAGACTTCGTCGTGTCGTTAATCCTGCGCATCTCAGACTTCGATCGCTTTCGTACATCCCGCCATGGCTGTGCCTCGCAAGTCTTTGCTGTAGCACCAGCCAGACGAGAGGTGCGTATGCGAAAAGTCCGGTCGATCCTGCGGTCAAGTAAGAATACTTCTGGCAAATACAGCTATTGACCCGACATCGACACGAGTCTCACACAGGCAGGTTTCCGCCAATATCTCCGACAGCCATGAGCCCAGAGACCAATATCATTTCCAAGGCCACAGCAGGGACGAAGCGGAACAGCCTGAGGCCGAACAACAGCTAAATGATGCCATGGTCCGCGACCCCATGGTGACAGTCCGCAGAGCAAAACAATATGGCTTAACGCAATCCAGTAGCTCCAACTCGCGCATAGCAAGGCCATCAGGACACTTCACGAAGCATAGGGCAAGGCTAAGAAAATGAAGGCGAAAGTCCATGAGATCCTGGGACACCAGGCAACGAAGATAGTGAAGCCCTTGTGGCCAAAGTCGAACTCCTGGCAGGGTCTCCTGCCATTCCTTGCTAACACGACAAGAATGTGGAGCGACTGGGAATCTCGAAGGAGCGGTTTGAGGAGTAGATTACGATGGTGTACGAGGAGGACTCAGTTGGGATGCGCCCAGCAGTAGGGGGGAAGGGGTTTCGCTGACTTCAGGTCAAAGAAAAGCCAAGCAGGATGAGTTGTTGGCTCGTTGGTGGGAATTTCTAGGTGCCATGCTCCCACGGCTGATGCTATATAACGGTGTATGGTGGGGCACGCCGTTCCCATGGCGAAAAGCCCGAACAGCACGAGCTTGGCGAAGCATCAGCATTCATTCAAGCGCAGGCCAAACGGCTTATAAGCCAACGAGGCTTGTGAGACTTCTTCCACCATAGCCGGCTTCTAGTGCCATGCTGTCGCAAGAACACGGCCGAGCCTATCGTCACAGGCATCAGACCCGACCAAGATACCTAGATGAACTGACTACTCGCGATCATCTAGCAAGCAGTCTGATCGTTCAGCTCGATACGATGAAGCTAACACGACACATCGTGCTGGTCTCCCTCTGTGGCACTGCGTCTGGTGACGCCGTGGACGCCAATTATAACATGCTGCGGGATTTGATTCTTTCAATCTAAACATCTAATGCGTGCTGCTAGTATCTGCATGCAGACCTGCACTAAGAGTGAGAACAACTTCGGCGGGTGCAAGTTGAATACACAGAGTCCCTGCGCTCTTAGACGGACTCAAATTTGTGATGTTTCTAAAAGTGGATTGAGCGTAAGTTGGTGTGTCACGAGGGCATGACACCTGATGATAATTGGCAATATAGAATGTTCGTTGCGTATCGCATGTTCGGGTATTGGGTATAATAATATCAACCCTGTACCCTTGCAAGCTTCACGTGTAAAATCGTGCCAGTTTCGGAGAATCTAGGCCCCCAGCCGAGGTGCTCCCGAAGTGAAAGATGCCATCATCCAGTGATTCCCAAAAGTTCTCTACTTTGTTTTTGTACATCCGCCCACGCGACAGACGACACTGAGGCTCAAATTGAGCATTATACAACACCTGTACGATGCGATGAGAACGATCATGGCGCCTCGGGCTGTCCAGGCGCTTCCCTCCCTTTCCCGACAAGCTCTCTCCCAAACATCTCAACGGAGTACGCCATGGATCTGTCGACAATGTCAACAAAACAGCACAACTTCAACGCGTTCCCAGGTCTTTCAATCGCGTTTCTCGACACGGCAGAATCCACACTTCTTCTCCTCGTATCAGACATCCTATGCGCAAGCTGGCAAGCGAGCATGGCGCAAACAATGGGAACATGTCTCACGCGAACGGAAGCGAGTCGCCATCGCTACGGCAATCGCCTTCGTTACATTCGGCGCAGGTCTGGCCTTCAGTGGAGATGTTCGGCATATATATATCGCCGGTGAGAGGACAGGGCGTGTTGGCGTAGTCTTGCTCCTCAACATCAGGGATTATCGGAACATATTAAAGCGGGAAGATTGCAACAGTCCAAGCTTTGAGAAAGATTTGAAGGAAGTACACCAAAGATGCGCCAATAGGACGCTGGCGGCGATGGAACAAAATGGCAGCATATTCATCAAGTTAGGTCAGCACTTGACGAGCTTGAACTATTTGCTGCCCGCAGAATGGTGCGATACGTTCATTCCATTGCAGGACCAATGCCCGAAGAGTAGTTTCAGCAGCATCAACGAGATGGTGCATAAAGATACGGGAAAGTACTTGGAGGATTACTTCAGCAGTTTTGAAGTGGAACCAATAGGAGCGGCTTCGTTGGCTCAGGTTCATATTGCAAGGTTGAAGGGAAGTGATGAGAAGGTAGCAGTCAAAGTACAGCATCCAAGCCTGGACGAATGGGCGAAGCT
The DNA here is from genome assembly GCA_000504385.2 of Exutisphaerella laricina CBS 326.52. NCBI lineage: Eukaryota > Fungi > Ascomycota > Dothideomycetes > Mycosphaerellales > Mycosphaerellaceae > Exutisphaerella > Exutisphaerella laricina. The sequence continues at coordinate 4,994 of AWYE02000007.1, read as the reverse complement.
GGATATGTGGGTGACACAGTTCAGCTTCAAAACATTGCGATACTGGTTTCCGGAATATGATTTGACGTGGTTGAGTGACGAAGTAGAAGCCAGTCTGCCGAAAGAGCTGGACTTCCGGGAAGAAGGCAGGAATGCACTCAGGATGAAGGAGTACTTTTCGCATATCAAGAACACCCCTCTAGTTGTACCAGAAGTGTACCAGGCAGACAGAAGATTCTTGGTCATGGAGTATATTCCTGGCCACCGCCCGGATGATGTTCACTTTCTGGAGCGAGAAGGTATCAGCAGAGACGAAGTCGCAGCAGCACTATCCAGGATATTTAACGAAATGATATTCGGCCAAGGCGCGCCTCTTCATTGCGATCCTCACGGGGGCAATCTCGCCATCAGGATCAATAACAGTCGTCGCAAACCACGCAATTTTGATGTCATCCTGTACGATCACGGACTGTACCGAGACATACCACTTCACCTCCGTCGAGCTTATGCTCACATCTGGCTCGCAGTCCTGAACACGGATATACCGAATATGCGCAAATACGCCTACGAGATTGCCGGTTTGAACGATGACGAGTTTCCCATATTCGCCTCCGCGATAACAGGACGGGATTACAGCGTTCTGACCCACGACATCACAAAAGAACGCAATGAAGAGGAGAAACGAAATATATCTGAAGCCTTAGGCCAAGACCTCGTGGAGAAGCTGGTTGGCATGCTAGGCCGTGTACCACGAGTGATCTTGCTCATTCTCAAAACCAACGACTTGACTCGAAGTCTGGAGGAGAATCTTCATACTTCCACGGGACCTATGAGGAGTTTCATGATTCTGGCAAGGTATGCAGCGAGGTGTGTATGGGAGGAAGAAAGGGAGAGAGTCAGAGGGAGTGCTCTTTGGCCGAGCAATCTCGTGCACTTGAGCGTGGCGTTCTTCAACTATGCCCAAGTAGCGGTTAAGTTGAGGTTGTATGAGTATTATCTGAGTGCCAGGAGGAGGTTAGGATTTGCGGAGATCGCTGGTTTGCATGAGGCTCTGGCGAAGTGATGGGAATGGATAGATGCATTGAGGCAGGCAGGCTTAAAGATCACGCTCGACTGCGAGTCCGGCGTGCCAAGTCTTGCTGATCACGCATCGTCATCCATGCGATGCAAACTCACACCGTATTCATTGTTTCCGGACACTGGGCACCTGGGGGCTATCTCACCGCCAGGGTCAGTGTCCACGCTCCATCAGTTCCGGGTAAAGGCCAGCTGGCATGGCAATCAGGAGTTGCCATGAGGCACGAGATAATAGTAGAGCGGATCCCAAAGCAAGGCACGACGGCATAAAGACGTGCTCGCCGATATTGCATAGAGGTTCTTTCTGCTCCGCATGACTACACGAATGCCAAATCAACCATAGGAAGCGACACACCTGGCAATCTGGCTTTCCCAATTGATGCTGACAACTTCGCGCCACAATATATTGGTGGCTTGATGTCTGAGGTTGCCAATTATGGCACTGCCAGCGTGCGGCGCATCTATGGTGACTGGGCCAGTGTGAACATGAATGGCTGGAAGAAATGTCTGTTGGATCATGCATTGTCGCCGATGCAGCAATTCGCCTACACGACCGGGAAGAATGCCACCGACGGTGCCATGATCATCTGTGCAACGGACTTGGTATACACCGATCGCTTTTCTGGCTTCTGTATCGCTGCAAGTGACAGCGACTTCCCTCGGCTCGCTGCTCGCATTCGTGAACAGGGGGTTCTGATCTACGGATTGGGCGCAGGGAATACCAACTCTGCTTTCATCGCTGCATGTACGTTGAGAGCGCATGACAGGCACATTGCCGATGAGGTATATACTGTCGACACATCTCTGTCAGCATTGAGAAGCAATGGCGCGCCTCGCGATGCTGACAGCTCGGTAGCACAGCATGCTGCTGTGCTACTACACGGTATCAAGTAGTTAGCGGCTCGGCATAGCAGTATCCTACTGTGCAGTTGTACCGCGTCATGTACATATATATAATGACGCCACATGATGGCGGATGAACAACGCGCTTGCCGTCCTCGGCATTGAAAATATCCTTGGAAGCGAGCTCGGCTAATCAGTCTTGTGAAATTGCGGAGATCGTAATCTGCACCACCGATGCGGCGCTCATCACGACCTAAAAGGCTAAAACGAGTTCAACACGGTGAGTCCGCTGCCAGTGAGGCGGCGGTACCGAAGTGTGGTAGACAACGCACGGCAATCCTTCACGATGCAAGGAACGATAAATGCCCGGATGTTTCATTCTCGACATCATCTCCTTCAACCTCATCCCATCTTCGACCATGAAGCTCCCTTGGCAGGACGCGAAGCGAACACCGGTGTCTTCGTTGGATCAGGCGCCCGAGGCAAATTATGCGGAGAATGGCTACGACGAGGACTTGCACGTGGCGTGTCCGCCACATACCACGGAGAGGAAGCTTGTGACCAAGATCGACTTTCATGTCGTTCCTTTCCTGTGCATCCTGTACTTGCTGGCTTTCCTGGATCGCGTCAATATTGCCAACGCGAATGTGTTCGGCCTTTCGAAAGAGCTCAACCTGCAGGGAGATCAGTACAACACCGCGCTGGTCATCTTCTTCGTGCCATATGTGCTCTTTGAGATACCGAGCAATATCTTGCTCAAGAAGTTCAAGCCGAACGTGTGGTTGAGTTTAAACATGCTCCTCTTCGGCTTTGCCACGATCATGCAGGTATGCCATGCGAATGAAGTCCTTGGCCCAGCATTAGCTGATCAGAACTATAGGGTGTCGTCAAGAACTACAGCGGTCTTCTTGCCACCAGATTCTTCCTGGGCCTTTTCGAAACTGGCATGTTCCCTGGGTGCTTCTACCTGATCGGCATGTGGTATCGGCGACACGAAGCACAAAAGCGCTACAGCTTCTTCTTCAGCTCTACAACATTGGCTGGCGCTTTTGGAGGTCTTCTAGCTGCAGCCATCGGCAAGATGGACGGCGTAGCCGGCTATGCTGGATGGAGGTGGATTTTCATACTCGAAGGACTTCTCTCAGTGGTTTTTTCGTTGACCTTCTTCTTCCTGATACCAAGCTTTCCAGAAGAAGCGAAATGGCTGCAGGAAGACGAGAAAGCATATGTCGCCGCACGACTCCGCATGGACCAAGGTAAGTCTGCTGTGGAAAGATCCATCGGCCTCCAAGATGTCGCCAATGTCTTCAAGGACTACAAAGTCATTGTCGCTGGCTTCATGTACTTCGGCTTGATCGTCCCAGCTTATGGCTATGCATACTTCGCTCCTGGCATTATCCAGTCATATGGCTACAGTCCGATCCAGACGCAGCTCCACTCCGTGCCGCCATGGGTAGCAGCTTTCGGTTGCGCGATGTTGATGGCCACAATTTCTGACGCCACCAAGCATCGCTTTGCATATGCTGTCTTCAGTATCTGCGTCGGGATAGCAGGTTTCGCCATCCTCATCTCCGTACATGACAATCATAATGTCCAGTATGCCGCACTGTTCCTTGTCACCATGGGCACCTACACAGCAATGCCAATCATTGTCTGCTGGTTCAACATGAACCTCGGTGGGCATCACAGACGATCAGTTGGCTCGGCGTGGCAGGTTGGATTTGGCAATATCGGAGGCATCATTGCGGTCTTTGCGTTCCTGAAGAAGGATGCGCCCAAGTATACTCCCGGGTATTCGATATGTATTGCTTTCACAGTATTGAGTATTCTGGCCTGTATCATTTATGGTCTCGCTTGTTGGAGTGAAAACAGGCAAAGGAAGAAGATGGCGCATAATATTGGCTTAACTGAGTCGGAGAAGACGGAGCTTGGAGATAAGAGTCCTTACTACAGATATCTGTTGTAGTTGGCCCTCCATATCAGTGTTGCACAGTCGGACACTAGGACGAATCAACATGCTTTCGAATTGAGATTGTCTACTCTCACCAAGATGACACGGATCCTGCGTTGAGGCTATGAACGTGCATCAAAAGGACCTCGCTTCCATAAAGAGATATCGACTTCATGCCATAGGCCTCACCGCGATCGTCCCAACGGCGAAGCTAGCCCTCATGAATCCAGTCACAGGGTGGGCAGGATAGTTCTGGCAATGTATCACAACGCCGTGTCAAGCTCTTTCCATACGATATCATGCCTGCTTGGATGTGCTGCACTGTCATTGAGCACGCTCACGACATTGTACGTTGTCGTAGCGTTTGGTGCGGGCAGAGCGCGGACGAAGTAGGCTAGCGCGACCTTGGCGCGCTAGTTGCACCTGCTTTGCGAAATTCCGTGCTTGCCTTCCTCGATTTCAGCGACGAAGCGACCTGCAGACATCACCCAACGACAACAACACAGGTGAGTCTTCTTGTTGCTTACGATCACATGCAGTACGATATCTCTGCTCGCTACCGAAGTCGCCAAATCCACGCACTGCCCACGACCGACGCCAAGTCCGCACTTCGAACGATCACCGCACCCTCGCCATTGCACATCATCGGGAATACACGCTGATAATTCATCGCAGTCAAGATGGGTAAGGGAAAGCCGAGAGGTCTTCTGGCCGCACGCAAGCTGCGCAACCACCGCCGTGAGCAGCAGTGGGCCGATCTCCACTACAAGAAGAGACTGCTCGGTACCGCGTACAAGTCGTCGCCGTTTGGTGTATGTATCTCCTCGTTCCACACCATACACGCTCTCTTCGGAGAATGAAAAGAGAAGGATGCTGGGCCAATGGTATAGCCCCGTAGAACACGAGCTGACAAAGTTCAAGGGTTCTTCACACGCCAAGGGCATCGTCCTTGAGAAGGTCGGTGTCGAGGCCAAGCAGCCAAACTCCGCCATCCGAAAGTGTGTGCGTGTGCAGCTCATCAAGAACGGAAAGAAGGTCACTGCTTTCGGTATGTTTGAATTTTTGCGGCCCTGGCGTATCTTTCAAGTCACTCACGTCAAACAGTGCCAAATGACGGTTGCCTGAACTTCGTCGATGAGAACGA
>AWYE02000006.1:0-32850 GCA_000504385.2 Exutisphaerella laricina CBS 326.52 | reverse complement strand
GGAGGAACCCGGTTTCTCCTTCGTATCTTATAAGTAGAAGTATTTCCTCGTACCCTTTTCTATCCCTTAAGCTTACCTCTCTATAAGTAGGCGCCTAAAATTTACCTAACGTCCTTATATACGGAATAGATAACCGTACTATTAGAGACCTCTACCCCCTATTTATACGTACGGGCTTAGTATATAGCGCGTAGATAAGTACTAAGACCGCGATACGAGAGTCGAAACCGGCCTCCTGTTAGGGGTAGCCTATCCCGGGAACGGACATACGAGGACTAGGTTGCACTACGTACAAGTATAGAAGTTTACGTACGAGGAGGTAGTAATGATAAGGACTCAGTTAATAAAGAGGAGTTGGAGGCTATGTCAACTTTCTAGTCACATGCATTATACCGCTCAACGCAGCGAAAGAATGCTTCTCTATACACCGACTGCGCCCATCTCGCCAAACATCTTAAACATTTGACCAATTTCCAAAGGTCAAGCAGGCTGTCCGTCGCACCAATCGTGACGTTCGCGTTAACGATATTCACTAGGTTCTCCTCCGGCTTGGCAACGGCGAAATAGATCTTCCAAGAGTGATGTTGAACGTGGATCAGTGGATGAACAAACAGCGGCTGATCGTCTTCTGCAGAAGAGGCAAATTCCCGTAAGCGGGCGATATGTGCTGCACCCCAGACAGCTAGCTGGTTCTTCGCCTTGTCGAACTGTGAGACAGTCTTGGTTTCGATGGAAGCGATACAGGGTCGTTCTCGCACGGCTGCATACATGGTTTGTGTGATCGTGGCATGACCGTATGGCTCCCTTTTGAGAAACGTTTCGATGACAGCGCGCTCCTCGCTGGAAGGCTGGAAGTTGATCGAGTAGTCAACCAAGCGGGATTCGGACGCCTGTAACTCTCTTGTAGGAACCCATAAAGGCACGGGTTTTGCGGTGGTTCTGCAGATTCGTCAGCGATGCCCTCCCAGCCGAGGTGCTAGGCTGCTCAACTTGCATGTTGTGGAAATAGAGAGACTCTTCATACGGCCGTAGCGCTACGCGAAGGACTGGCGCATGCACTTCGGCATTCCATGACGCCTCGGATGTGTTGTCGTCTTCTTGCCGAAGGGCGTCTTTTAGGATGTCGCATAGTTGCCGGATGTCATGCTGATCGTCGAAAGATAAATCTGGCTTCGTATCGGGAGGAGCTTTGTGACGAGCTTTCAGCTTGCTCTCTCCCCGCTGCTGCATTTGGTGCTACGAACATTTTAGCGAGCGAAGCGATGAGAACCCCCGGGGGTTATTCTGCTGTCTTGTCTCTGATCGTACACCTACCCAAATATCCCCCGGAATGAGCTCATCGCCCTCGGCAATCGCATCAAGCTCTTCGCAAAGATCATCGATATACTTGGGCAGGTCTACCTGGCCTCTTCTGCAGTGGTGGATCGATGTGTCGGCCAAGCGCAAGTCCACAGCATCTTTCATCGGGCTCTTAGACCGAGTGGAGTGCTTGGTAGACTGCGACGACGCGGAAACGTAGGAGCGTATGTCTTCGTCGGAGGGCGGCGGGAAATGGGTTGTGAAGCGTTTGTCGGAGTCAGCGGTATCGGTAGTTCCAGGAGCTCGTCGCGAACGGCGGGCCACGGGCGTTGGCATTGTGGTCTCATCTGCAACGGCGTCGAGGGGGGGCTGACCGCTCCGAAGATGGCGTCGCTTGTTCGGCGAAGGCGTGTGAGGCATGTTGTTAATGCCGTTGACGCTGATATCGGCCAGGCGCTGTCGCTTGCGTTGGCAGTGGGGGTCTGGACGGCCGTCGCGCGCTCGTTTGGCGACTCGTGTAGTAGCAGGTGGCGGGTTTTCAGCGTCGTTGAGCCAGGCGGAGATGTTCCACATGGTTATAGGATCATGGAGAAGCATCCAATGTGTGGCCTACGTCTGCTGTGTTGATGAGATGACTGCCAGCTATAGGCGACCAGTTAGTTCTAAATGCGGCTCGGAAGCCAAACCCTGACCCCGCAAGGAGTTTGTTGACAAGCGGGTCGGCCAACACAAGCACGCACGCTGCACGTCGTCATCTACAGCATGTGTATGTTGTAGAGTCGTTCAACCCGACGGAGGTGTACGGGGAAGGAAGAAGCACGACCGACTACATGTACTATGGGACAACAACAACAACAACAACAACAACACGTGATATCATCCCAGGGTCCACCCCAGACCCCCTGCCAAAGCGACCACGACACACACTGAATGCGCCACCCACGCCAACTAACTCACACCAGATCATGACGCCGATCCTTCTGAGACCAAGGTGACGGCCGCGACTTCCAATACTGTAGATCCCGAACATGATCCCGAACAGAACATGCAGCACTTGTTAATGCGATCGCTGGTGGCAAATAGAGCGATGATCGACACGCATCGGCCCTGGTCACTCACACGTGTTCCGCGAGCACGAGGCCGGGGTGAGAGGCGGAGGTGGAGCTGAGCCTACAGGCAAGTAGTCGGGAAGGGAGCGGGCCGGAAGCACCTGTCACTCAGGCGAGGTCTGACGTACCTTCATTGACACCTTCCGTACCCTTCTTGAAACAGAATATCCATCCATTCATCTCCTTCGACACTTTACTACCGGAGCACTCGATCTTTGCCTAGCAGCAGACAAGCAACGATGACCACTGCCAAGGTGGAGCGACAGCGTAGCAGCTTGAACGAAGTTGACAGATTGGAAAGAAGGTGGGTGGTTGAGAGGATGAAAACGAAAGCGAAGGAAGACGACATCAGCCCCGATCTCCTCAAAGAAGCCGCTCGAACGAGAAAATCTGATGCAGCCCCGTCTAGGCATAACGGTTTGAGACTGTGCATGCTGCTAGTGCTGCTGCAGGGCTGACTACAGGGGTTTGCTGTGTGCTGGTGAGGATGCCAGTGCTGATGCTAGTGCTGCTAGAGAGGTTGATAAAGGACACACTATATGCTGGTGCTCTTGCTGTTGCTACTAGAGGGCTCGATGAAGGACCTGGAGAACTCGGTATCAAAGGGCTCGCTAGATGTCGCTGTCGGTAAAGGACATGCTGAAGGACTCGAAGGGCGAGCTGTATACCGCCGGTGAAGGGCGAGCTGGTGAAGGACACACAGTTGGGTTGTTCGGTGGAGGACTCGTCGTTGGGCTTACTGAAGGGCGCCCTGCTAAGGGACTCACTGCTGAAGGACTCACTGCTGACGGACACACTGCTGACGGACACACTGTTGGACTCGCTGGTGAACTCGCAGAAGGGCTCCCAGTGTGCTGCGGGGAAAGGACTCCCTGGGTGCCGCTGTCGGTGGAGGACATGCTGAAAAGCTTGAAGGGCATGCTGTCTACCGCCTAGTGAATGACTCGCTGGATGTTGCTGCTGGTGCTGCTGATGCTGCTAGAGAGGTCGAGAAAAGGATTTGCTTGTGCTGGTGTTGCTGAAGGGCTGACTGATAGAGGACTTGATGGAGGTCACTTCTGGTACCGGATACGGTAAAGGGCGAGCTCGCTGTGTGTTGCCGCGGAAGTTCCCGCAGCGCAAGCTGTATGCCGCTGCTGGAGGGCTCGTTTCTGCATGCTGCTGCTGCTGAAGAGGTCGATAGAGCGATGAGGGACATGCTGTATGCTGCTGCTTTTGTACGCCTTTCCTTCACCCACCCATTTGTTAGTTGTCACCTGCCCTGTCGCGAGATCACCAGCACGCACGCCCAACTGCTCCTTCGGTAATGTGCGACTGCCCTCCTTCCAGCTCCAACACCATGCACGAATGCTCTGAGGAATGGGACTAGCGCAACTGCTGCCTGCTGCCGGCTGCCGCTCTTGCCACTGCTCTTGCTCTTACCGCTCCTGCTCTTGCTCTTGTCGCTCCTGCTCCTGAGATGTTATTGCCTTAATGTATTGCCCGAACTTGCTCAATGCAATGCGCATCACGAAGAAGACAAGTAGCGAGGGGCAACCACGCCCCGCCCGTCGTCCATCTCCTATAAAATGCTCTCTTCTTCTTTCGCATTTCCTCATTCTTTCACCTTTCACCAACATCATCACCCTCACCATTGCCATCATCATCAAAGCTGAACCTGTCTCACTCGCCTCATTCACCCATTCACGTCTGCAACCAGAATCTGAGTCTACCTCCTCTTCCTCCGTTACCCTTCCCGCTGCGGACTGGTGGCTTGATCACCCACCAGTCTGCCTGCCCACCACTTTTGACTGACTCGGCGGCGCTTGGAGATCTCCGCTGACCACGTACTCTCAGACACGCGCTTTACTTCGACCCGGCTCACACTCCTACGCCGCACTTCGCCCCACCTGCAACCACCGTTCCAAGCTAAGTTCCACTGCCTCCTGCACATACGAGATCCCCTTCGTGGGCTGGTGGCCTGACCACTCACCAGTCTACTCAGCACGCTTGTCCAACCCGACGCTTGCAGAACATCTCTGACTACATGGCATAGGCATACACCTCCAACCCGCCCATCTACGGACGCTCTTGCAAAGCTGAGTCTCACCACCTCCTGCACATACAACCCCTTTCGTGGGCTGGTGGCCTGACCACTCACCAGTCTACTTAGCACGCTTGTCTAACCCGACGCTTTCAGAACATCTCTGACTACATGGCACAGGCATAAAGCTCCCTCCCGCCCATCTGCGGAGACTTTTGCAGAGCTGAGTCTCACCACCTCCTGCACACACAACCCCTCTCGTGGGCTGGTGGCCTCACCGCCGACCAGTCTACTCAACACGCTGGTCCAGCACGACGCTTACAGTACATCGCTGACTACACGTCACAGACCACCTTCTCCTCGAGACATCGCAATTGACACCTACACCGATGTCACAAGGACAAGAGCAGAGCTACGGGGTGCGACATTGACCCACGTCAGGACCCGCTGACATTGACCAAAGTTGAGTCCCCCTACTGCCACCCTTCCTTACAAGCGGCTCGTGGCCTGGCCAGCCATCAGTCGTCCACCGCCATTCTTTCTTACCGGTGATCTTGACCTTGCTGACTACAGTTCCCAGCGTTCTGAGCATCTACATACTCGCGAGTCTCCGATCTGACCCGAGGTACCCAGAACGGCAGCCTCTCGCCACAATGCATCCTCTCCCTCTCCTTGACCCACGACAGCAGGCTGACACGACTGTACTGGGCTATACTATCACCTGACCGCCCGACCTTGTCCCTCCTAGCCGCGGTCAGGCACCATCCCACCATACAGCATGTCCCGAAGATCACCAGGTTGATGAACTCTTCGAACCTAAGGAACACGAGCCTCATCATCGAGAACATCTCAATGGGCATCGCGGCTACCTGGACCATCTAGAGCTTCTTCGGGTCGATGTTGTAGATCTGGTTCGCATTCAGCTCTACTGACATCTCCATGAGATGCTCCTTGCTCGCGCACTTGTTGGGGAACTTCGCGATGAATGCCTTCGTGAACTTGGACGTCTTCTTGCTGGGCTCATGATCCTCATCCATATGAGAGTCGACACGGCTGATGCGGTCCATCAACATGATCATCTCCTCGGTGGCAGTGTTCTCGTTCGACATTCTCTCGTGGCGGATGCGCTTGGTGCCGAACATGTTGCCGGTGCCCTCAGCTGTGTGTCGATTTCAACGCAACCTCTGGCTATCTGAGGGACGACCGTGCTAGCTGTGATGACAGTCCACATTGACGCCAAGACCATAGCCATCATGGATGACAACCAGATCAGCAGAGCGCTGCTGGCTGCACAAGCATCCTACCGATCGGACAGTCGCTGCTGGACTACACGAAGACGGGCGGCAGGGTTTTGACTTCACTCGAGTCTCCAGAGTGCGATGGCGATGGACTAGCACCTGGATTCACGTACTCTGCGGCGATGTTTCCCCCTATCGTTGGACATGCGTATCGCTGTGCGAGATGGCATACGCCGACTTGACCAAGACGACCATGATCAGGGCCATGAATGACTTCCCGGTGACCGATTTGAGATGGCTAGTGAGATCCCAGGACATTTCCTATGCGACACTGCCCGAGGTGGCCAAGACCCAGCTCATGGTCGCGGCATCCATGCCCTACTATAACAATGGGCCCATGGCGGTCTACAACAGACATGCCGTCAGAGAGGCAGCCGACTGCTCAAGTGAAAGCGGCTTCTCAAAGACCTTGTGCCCTCCCCTCGAGAAGGTATCATACTACTATGGCATGTACGGCATCACCATGACAATACTACTCTGTCGCTGGGAGCGGTCGCGGCGACGACGTCGAGCCGAACATCGAGAACACGAGGCCCAGGATCGACCAGCTCGGGCTCATGCGCGCATGGTTCACCCCTCAATCCAAGTCCGCCAGCAAGGTAAGAGCGTTCGTGATGGGGACTTCGATCAGGATCATCACGCAGCGTACAGTTCATTTGGCTCGTCAGGCTCTCAGTGGCGTCGAGGAGTCTCTCATCGGGGAGGCAGAAGGTTTGATCGTCAGTACGCGGGGTTTTGTTGCATGGTCATAGAGCGAGACGTCCGCAGGATGATGAACGTCTGGGCCCACATTTCCGAGCCGAACATGCCTACGCTTCGTATTTAGACCGAGGCCAAGGTGGTCGTCATCTCGAACGCGACCGGAGTCGTCATCAGACCTGTTAGGGTGATCATCGTCAACAACAGGATCAAGGCCATAGGGCCGTACGTCGACGCCGTGATGGTCTACCACTCCGAATCTCTGGAGATGATAGGGATCAACTTCCTCCGCGTGGAAGAGGGATCCAAAAAGTACTCCAATGCCGCGGTGCTGACCACACCCTTTGGAGCATAGACCCCGGCGCCTAGGCTCAACCTGGGAGTCCAGATGTTGAGACAGTCGATGTCCATGATGCCGACCAAAGGGGATGCCCAGATAATGGCCACTAGCATGCGGTGCCAGCTCATCACGACCCCTGTGTCCAACATAATCATATCCTGTTCGAGTGCGTCTTGCGTCTTGGCTCTGCAAGGCGGGCGGCCACTACATTGTCGTGCGTGTGATGGATGGCAACCTCATTGAAGGTTGGCAAGAAGATAGCGACTGTCCATGGGCTCAAATTCACGATCGGCGAGCTGATAGACGATGATGACATGCCAGAGATAGTCGATGAGGCAACGGGCAAGAGGTTCCAACCAAACTTGCTCCTGAGCACCAAGAATATGAGGAGAGGCATGGGAGGTCATATCAGGGACATGGGAGCTGCGATGGCGACACTCTCGAGCGTCCACAGCTTCAGACGCGCAGACCCTCCGTCGAGGCACAGTACCTTCACATTCGATGACCAGAAGCTAGTCAAACCGATCCTACCCAGCAGAGCCTTGATGGCCCGGGGGAGGCCGATGTTCATGACGCTCAGAGCGAGCTGCACGATCATGAACGTACTGCAGCTCCACACACGGCGAAGCTCAAGCAGCACTATGCGTCGATGGACTCCACCGGATTGACGATCCCCAAGGGCAAGATGAAGCAGGGCACTTCGCGTCTCGCATAAGGAGAGCTAGCGTCGATGATGATGCAGAACATGATGGGATCCGTTCAGGACAGTCTTATGACGTCTGACCTCTGCTACGTCTCTGCGTGTCCGACGTGCAACAGGCTGACATACAACAGGCTCGTCATCAACTACGACTGTCTCTAAGGCGATGAGAGACCGGAAGCCATTCAGGTGTCGATGAAGTACTGGACTATGCTGCTCGATGCGTACACCACAGTGTCATCTCTGGACAGCCACGATAGGCCCGTCATAGCGCTCACCTATAAGGCGAATGCATGATCACTGCCATCCTCATAATGTCGAAGGTGGTGGAGTCGATCTTGTCTTAGATGTCCAGCATCTTCGTTCTGACCAACCACATCCCCTTGACCGGTCCCATCGCCATGTACGGCTCGATATATTCTGACTCATCGAAGACTGAGCGGACTTGGCCAGTATACTGACCACTCTCGATGAGCTCCATCCGCATAATACCATCACCGATGCGAGGATGATCGACTGACAGGGTCACATGACCATCATCATCATGGATGTCGTGAGCATAGCCACAACCTACTGTCGTGATCTCGTAGTCCTGGAGGCCCTTGGTCACGTTGCTGTGGTATGACATGCTGAAGGAGAACACCGCAGGCAGTCCGTGGGTCGCCATGACAGAGGTGATGGATATCTTTCGACATGAAGGAATGGAACCTCAATCTGACGCACGAACCCGTCTTCAGCTTCTTGGAGACCCCTATGATCTGAGTCCCGATGGAGATCCTCGGGCCATACTCGACCATATTGAACGGATTCCCCGGCGACAACAGGAAAGATACATCCAGGTCCGGTTCCACGGCGACAAAGGAGAAGTTGGTCTTGACCTTCTCTCCACATTCCTGGAACTTCCCAGCACCGAACATGACAATAACCTTCCTACCGGAGGACGTCTTGGCTCTGGCCATCTCATACACTCTGGTCCTCATGGAAATGACATCGACGTGACGTCTATCAGCGCGGTGGTTATCGTCGCATTCTCACATACAGACACAAGGGCTCTCTGGATGACATTGATAGGGTTGGCAGGTCACCACTCCGAGCTGCGCCATCAATATGGACAGCACTAGCCTGCTCATGCCGTTGGTCAAGGTGCCGGTCATCTCGGCCTCACACGAGTATATGACTCTCTCACTAGACTCGTACCTCTTAGACTTGATGTTAACAGTCACATCGGCTACCTTCGTGAGTTAGGTGTATTCTGTCATCATCACAATGTACTGGGGAAACTGCACGATGCCCTCCAAGGCGTACTCATCCGATGCCGCCAGCATGTAGCCAGAGGTGATACTCATCGTCCTCCTGCTCACCTTCACTGTCTTCTCCCCGTGGCTCCTGACTCTCACCTTGACCATGGGATGAGTCACGTCACGTCCTCGACTATCAAGGTACACCCACATTCTGACAGTGTCCTGAGGATGGTCTCCCTGAACATCCCAGCGTCCATCAGACTGGGTGTAGGAGTTGAGGTGATGTTGTTTATCCTGATCTCCATCTCCCTCATCGGGACGGTCCTGTATGAGTCAATGTTGGCCGGAGACAGCGTTTCACTGTACTGACTGCTCGTGGTCCGAGTGTCATCGATGATGGGTGTCGACAGGGCGGACTTCCTCTTAGTCACCACCTCCCTGGCGATGCATAGCGGATCCTTGCACTTGCAGAGGAGTGGCCTAGGGAGCTCATCTAGACCTATGCGCTTGGCGACTGGTCTGGCGGTGGTGGCACCTTCCCTCTCTGTACACGCAGCACACTACAATTGAGTTGTCTATGATGCTGATCGGATCGTCGTATAGCGTGTAGCAGCAAGCTGGTTCACCACCCAGCTGATCGCGGAACGTCATCACGAACGTCAGCAGCCTCACGGTAGACCGCGAGAGACCCTTCACCATTAGGAGGACAGTCAAGGACGGCTGCAACATGACGGCAGCCCCACACCTCACCGAAGTGAAGTGAATAGAGGTCAAGAAAGAGAACTTGAGCAGGTGCAAGGCCAAGCTCATCGGTATCACCAATTCCACAGGCTGCCCGGTTCAGAGGAGCTGCAAGGGTCATCACAAGACTAATCCGACTGCCAATACCACTATGATATCTCAGGGTTTCGCGGTAGGAGATGAGCTGAGCTACAGTCACAGTGCCATGATGGACATTGCTTTGTACAATGGGGTCAAAGATGATGATGAACTTGCACCCTTCTGCTTCGACAAGATCAAGGGTAAGATAGGGATCCGGCGCAAGAACTGCAAGTCGACGAGGCCTACCAACACCTCAAGATTTGCGGCATCGCCTACGTCTGGACCAGGGGTCAGTTCATGATGCTGATATTGGACGGATACTACACTAAGAGATGCCTCTTGGATGGTGACTTGGTGGTGACAGGCCGATGTCCATCGATAGGAGCGGAGAGCGCTGTACCGATGATCGTGCGCAGGGCCGAGGACAGGATAAGCTCTCTAAGTGTGCCTTCTGAGGTGTGCCTACTCACTAAATTGGACTTGAATTGTTGTAAGATGTGCATATATGTGCCGACAAGCGAAGAAGCGATGATAGAGGTTGAGGAAGCGTGGCGCAGGACCTAGGGCACCATGGGCGAGAAGGTGTTGTTGAGCAAGCTGATGAATGCGGTAGAGCGTGTATTCAGCGACACCTTAACCGACGTCCGCTCCAGGATATGGCCGACCATGATCGTGGGAAGATGTACGACATGTTATGGTTCAAGCAGAAGGTCTGAAAGACAATGAGCGCCACTGTCATGGCCTCAGACTACTGGAAGGTGGGTGGAGAGGTCGCGCGGGATAACCAACGCCCTAATGAACAAGCACGGGATAGGGTAGCCCTACGTGGACATAAGGAATGTGGTAATGCTCGCGACCATAGTCAATGAGTTCCAGGGAGCGATCGTGATCCAGACTCACGACACCAATGATCTCCCTTTCGTCCTTCCGTCATCGTCCGACTTGCCATAAACGTAACTCTAGTAGACGTTTCGGTCAAGTCGTACCGAATTGTTCCAAGTCTTAAGCCTGCTTCTATAGACTAAGGACAAGCTAACCAACATAACAGTACAGTGCTTATACTCTCTATCACGACAATACCGAAGGGGCCTACAGTACCGACAACATCGCGCCTCGCCATCTCGACTCCGCTCAGCTCCCGACTACCAACCTGCGGACACCGGCCATCTCGGTCCCACCTCTCATACTCTTGTCGTGGCTGTGCTTCGTTGTCGTTACCGCTGTCGTCGTAGTTCTTCCGCTCGTCCACATTACCCGCTGTCGTTGCTGCGTTTCGCCTAGGCCTAGGCATGACGTTGTTGAAGTAACACATCTTGCGTAGATCGTCTTCACGCGCGTGACCTCCGCTGTAGGCCTGTCGGGAGATCAGTACCTAACTAGCATAACTAAGTGGTTCATCCGTCTTTGATTTGTTCTTTCCCGATCTTCGACTGTTGTCGGTCGTATCTATGCAGATCGACTACTCAAAGGACGGCACCACACACATCAGGACCAGCCCACATATCTCGAGCAGGATCTGTAACGATACAACCCCGAGGGCATCGCACCTGCAGCAGCACTATTGAGTCCATCGTACCTGCAACAACACCACTGGATCCTATGACGACACTGGTAGAGAGCGCGGTAGGAGCACGAGCTTTGTAGTATTCCATGATGCCTGGCTCCTGCTTGAATGCCGCCTGCTTCCGCTGCTACTTTGACATTTCCCACAACGACGAACTCTCCTCCTCGCACGAGCTAACCTGTCCGCTACCTTTCCGTCGAGGCGTGCCCGTAGAGAGCTCAGCTCGCTCGTTTTCACGCCATCTTCTAGCATTGCACTGAATGCACCAGGAGAATCGAAATCTCACGAGTTGGATTCCCACAACAGTTCTTCGCCACGTCGAAGCACGGGGGCATCGCTGTCATATCGTCCTAAAGTCGGAGGGATCAAGTATGCTTTGGCTGCGACGAGCAGAGCGCGAAGCTGTGCTGATGTCTTGGCTCGAAGGCCCTTTCTTCTTTGCCGTGTCAGAGACATGACGGATAGCTTTCGCAAGCCGCGGCGATGAAAAATAGACATTGCGAGGCACGGCGATGAAGGATGGCTTGAGCACGGCGAGGGTTCACCGCATGAGTTCGAGCGGTGCTAATGGGGTGCTCGCTTTGCTGAAGCTTTAGAGAGATCGGCTGCTGGCAATGGCGGTACAGAGAAGGTCGGCAATGTGTTCAAGCCTGAGGCCGAGCTGCGTACTCCGCCAGCGTCTGCTCCGTATGCTACGGTATTCGAGGAGCGCCAAGCGCCGAAGTCGAAGAAGAGAGATGTTTGATGTACGTAAGAACTCGAGAAGCTCGCTGATGGTAACGATGATGTGATGCACAGAGCCGAAACGTGTTTGTGATGTCAATGCATGCTACATGTATGCTTCGTGACGCTCGGCGTCGTTAGTGTCGATCTTGACGTGTCATTGCTGAGCGACATGCCAGGCAGTGACGAGGTCCACCCACTTCGCCTTCCTGAGGGCGAAGAACAAGGGCTGAGACGCGGTAGTAATGCGATCTGGCTCTGTCAACAAGTCCGGGGTCGCTTGGCACGAGACATGTCGGCGATGATGAGATCGGCTTGGAAGAAGAAAGGGGAGAGAGTATTGACGAGATTCCATACACAGAGCCGGAAGGTATTTGTGAAGTGAATCGTGCGCTTGCTCGCTTGACTTCTTCGCTTTGCCCCACGTACGTATAGCGAGAGCCGTATGTATCGCGCGTTCCGTCAGCACGAGGTGACTCAGGCGAGCGAGGCGATAGAGCTGCTCGCGGAGTACTTTGTACGCGCGTGCACAGTTCCTCGAACCTTTTGCTACTCTTACCGCGACCTTCTTTCGTACTTAGCTCGTCGTCGTTGTCGTCGGCCCCTCGCTTCCTTGGGCTCAGCAGGCATGAGAAACACCGACCTTGGACTGGACTCGACCTGCTCAGCATGGTCATGTAAAGTGACCCAGATGTGACGGGGAATCCTGTTCTGTTGTGGGAAGGGAGAGGTGAAGGTGAGCCGTACCGCGAGAGTTCCGAATGCATTGTATTGTGGAGTCGTCCGCGCGCGCCGCGGGTTGTTCCATTCTCGTTCCAACACGACGTGGTTCATGAGTCTACGAAGAGGAATTCGCTTTAGCCTGGGAGCGAGCGAGCGAGCGAGCTTTTCCTTCGAGTATTGGAATGTGTTGGAGGTGTTGGGAAATTGGGCGCTTGGTGGAGCTGATTGTGATTTTCTGATGACGTTATGTACACTTCTGTACGGACGGACACTTCTGACCGCGTACACTTCTGGACCCTAACAAGCTCGCGTACACTTCTGTACGTACACGCCTTGGAAAGCTGGCAGACATGACTGACAGCAAAAGTCTTATGCAATTTACAGGTGGACGGACGCTTGCATCCTGCACTACACATTCGATGCTGGCGCTACAACGCAAATCCTATCGCCGACGTCCAGCATACTCCAGCATCGTCCAAGAGGTTCTCCTGGATGAGATGTATGAACACTTCCCGTACATCGTTGAGTCCGCTTGCCCGGTATGATATGGTACGACCACGGCAGTGCGGACGACTCTCATTTCTCCACGAACGGTCCAGACGACTTCAAGCTACCCGCATCTTCTGTTCCGCGGCTCCAGCCACCTGGCTTCGTGCTTACTGCGCAAAAACTGTAGAGATGAGTAGTAAATCGGCTGTATGTACGTACCCGAGGTTTGGCTCACCGTGCGTCTCCCCTGGAAACAGGCCGAATGTGAGCTCGGAGTAGACGACTGTTTGTGCCACCAGTTCATACATGTGCCCTTCCGCATGAGAAAGCTGCATTCGGAAATGCCATGCTGAGTACCGTTTGTTGGTGGATTTCTTGAGGCAGACAACCCGTTCTCCGACGGGTAGTTATGCGAAACGACACTCCACAGCCAGACTGCCGGTATCTCGTCCCGTTCAGGCAAGTATTGTGAGCTGGTGCTGGTTCAGGAAGGGCGTCGCTGGAGAACCATGGAAATTCGTCTTGCTGGACCTGCGGCATATATAGTGACCCGTAGGTGCCAGTTTTGTTCCGCCCTTTACGATTCTGTGGTCTGTGATGTACAGCAACACGTGAACTTACATCCTCAGCAGCGCATACAGCAGTGGGAATCATCTCGGCACAATCATCATGAGCGCTCAATTTCAGCGCTCGCGCGTGGACATCATCGATCCTACATGCTTTCCTCTAGGAGGTGTTGACCTGACCCTCGACGACGATGACGAGAACATCCATGTTGCTTGCCCACATCTTCAAGCCACGCAGTTGTTGTATTCCGGCACATCCATCACGGGCGCTCGAAATCAGCGCTCGCGCGTAGGCATCATCGATCCCACACGATTTCCTGTGGAGGGCCTTGACCTGACTCTGGAAGACGCCGACGAGGAGGACAACATTCACGTTGCCTGCCCACATCTTCAATCCGGTCCTCAGATTCTCCCGGAGCTCGCCGACTCGGCAGAGGTCATCATCACAATTCTGCGCGATGCCGCTGAGACAGACGACGCTTCACGAGCAGCCGAAGATGCCATGACAGCCACGTCCAGGTGGGTCAACGAGCAGCGACGACAAGTTCACCATCGTCTCCCCGCCGTTTCCGTTTCTTCCTCGGCCAACAGCGACATCGCATCATCCGAAGTCAGCACCCTCATCCTCGAGCAACCCACCAGCAAAGACAACAACCACAGTCTCCATAACACCACCATCCCATCGTGCACCATCTGCCACGACCCCCTCCACGACACCTCCCACCCAGGCTACCTCGTCCAATGCCCCCAATGCCGCAACTCCTTCCACGACGCCTGCATGCATAGCATGTACATCTTATTGGATCGCAGCCCATGCATCGCGCACGAGCAGGACCGAGTCGTCACGCGGTGTCCGCTGTGCCGCTTTAAGATGAAGACGTCGGCGCGGTCGCTGCAGGGGCAGAAGGCGTGGGAGGCGCTTCATCGGGCTGAGTTGGAGGCTCTGGAGGAGGCGGCAGGGACGCAGGGCGCGAGGGACGGCGGTGGTAATGGTGATGGAGGATAAGTTGTGAAACAGATTTCGGAGGAGGGAAAAGGACGGGAGCGAGGGGAAGAAGATGAGATCAGCCGTGTGCGGACGGTGGGGTAGAATCACGCTAGACTAGAGTGGCAGTGCGCCGAAGCGCAGCGTAAACAAGTCTACATGTAGAAGATGTACCCAGCGGCACAAAAACGCACGATATCTCTGCAGACCTCATCGTAGCCACCTAATCACATACTTCGCATGAGGGTACGTGGAGTTCTGTCTGAACAGCATCTACCAGCCGCTGAGTCGCTGCGATCAGATGGTAGTACGTACACTTCTGTACTTGCGACGCTTATCATTAGAGGACGCAATGGTATCGGACAATGACTTGTTCCACGTCTTGAGAAGAATAGATGTGCATGTACACATTCCGTTCGGCGTAAAAGATATCTGTGCATGTGGCAACGTCAAGAGGATCATGTAAAGTTGTCTCTACTTTGTATATGTACAGTGTCAACAATCTTATTCTGCCCGTTTGACCAGCTGGTCCCTATTGCACATGCGCTGTAGACTGCCAAAGGAGAAAACACGACCGATCCGAAAGACGTGCCCGACACATTATCGAGACCATCATCCCACCACTCTCGCATCTATTACGAAACACTCGCAGACCGTGTCCAGTCCAGGTCAGTGGAAAAGGATACCTTCACCGCCCGAAGCAGGTCGGCCTGCTCCTGTTCAGCAGTCTTGATGATCCCACGAACCTCTCCCGCTACCATATCAGCCCATGCCTGGATCTGGAGGAGCGCGCCGTGTAGCCTTCGCGAATGATGATGAACTTGCTGCTGTTGACGCAGAACGCCTAGGCGTTCCTCAGCAAGGAGAAAGTCAGGAGTACCGGGCGCTTCTTCACTTCGCCTTGCTTCCCATTTGCTGACGTCCTTTGCAATTCGTTGCGATTCCTTCTCCACAACGTCGTCTTGCTTCCTTATCGTCTCGCGAGAGATCTCGACACAGCCTCTGATATGCTGGACATGTTCGAGAAAGACGTGGTTATTGCCTATCCAAGCGGCGCGCTGTTGATATCGGGTCTTACACAAAGCTAATGCATCGGCAACGACACTCAGCTCCGTAGACTGTGCGAGTGTAGTCGCGCTGAAACTGGGCAGTTGAAACCGAGGAAGTTCCGCTCGTTTATGCAGCCCCGAGACGCGGCGTTCTTCGTCCTGACTTGCCGCGAGAGCAGACTTCCAGGCCCACGGGAAGATCGTGGTAGGGATATCGAGGCCTGCGACCCGAGACGTAGCAACAGCGAGACAGGCGTAAAAATCGCGAGAGTCGTCTGTAGTAGTACCTGCAGTTGGAGGAAGATCGAAGAATGAAGTTCGAAGCTTGAGATGGGTGGTGGATGGTATACGCGACATAAGCGCGTCTACGAACTCGCAGATCTTGGGCGGAGCGCTAGGCGGTGGTGAAGTGGCCGGAGTGGTAGACGAGTGAGAAGAATGGACTTCAACGACACCCTGCTTAAGATCAATCTCGGCGAAAGACCATCCTGAGTGTTCGTCTAGAGGCGGCACCAGAAGCACGAGCCAATCCACAGGGTGCAGTCGCACCGCAACAAACGGGACCAGGAGATCCTCGGTAGCCAGCTCGTGTAGCAGGTTTCCAGTGGCTTCAATCTCGGGGGTAGAGCAAAACAGGTGGACAAAGTCGCGTGCTTGAGAGACGAGGAGCGGATGAGGCGCGACGGGTGAGGGTGGTGGAGGAGGCGACGGCGGAGGCGGACGTGTCGTGCCTGCTCCGTCGTTTGTGCCGGCCAGGCAGTCGACACGTCGGCGTTTCGGGGGCGGCATAAGGTCGTCTCTGTCTCGTAGCGGCTCAGGAGAACCGTGTTCCGATGAGAATCGAAAGAGCTCGGTGTCGTTGTCAGTGTTGTTAGCTTCATCTGCAGCAAGGGAAGCTGTCCGAAACGTCGAAGGGCGCGGGAACAACGGAAGCGGGAGTCCGCTGACGTCAGCGTTCGCTGAAGAAGCGGAAGGAGACACACTTTTTTCCCTTACAACACCATCACCACCAACGTGGGTGTCGTCGATGTCATGGAGAGAACTCTCGTCGAGGCGATCGGGCAGGCCACCTCGACCAGTCTCGACCGCAGGAGAGGAATGTTCTCGCTGGAAAGGAGCCGTGTTTTTTCGCTGCGAAGGAGGCGTGTGTTCTCGCGATACAAGAAGGGAATGTTCTCGCTGGACAGGAGGCTCCTTGTGGCGATGATGCTGCTTCTTACTGCCAAGGTCGCCGTCATGTGCACTGTCGCTTCGCACAGGCGGTCCAACCTTTTGCTTCAGCGTTGACTTCCGCTGCGGCTTTCTCTTCGCCCGCTGCTCGCTGCTGTCGTCGTCACTGTCACTACCAGTGCCGGTGTCGATATTTCCATCTTTTGGCGCCCTGGGCTTCCGCCGGGGCATGAGTCGCTTCGACGGCCATTGCATGTGCAGTTCCGCAATCGCAAGCTGTCCTGCCGTCTCGCAGTCGAGCGGCTGCCATTCCGCAAACCTGCGCGTATTCTTCACTTCACAGCCTCCCGTATGCCGTATCGTCTGTGCGCGGTCCAGAAACTGCATCGTCTGCTCCAACGTGAGCCCTCCTTTACCCGATTCATCGTGACCTTGATGTTCTTGTTGCTCGTCGTGACCATCATGTGTGTGCATGCGACTCATGCCTGCCAGATCACGAAATCCGAGCAGGAAACTGCGCCGAAGCCCTTCATCCCCGAGCAAGGCATAGAGGCGCAGACAGTCGGAGAGATGGTCGTGCCAGGCGCACCCGACATGGAGGAGGAAGCGGATGCTGGCGGAGAGATTGCGATCATTCTCGGCCGACTTGATGTAGATGGCGTGGAAGTGCTCGCGCAATGCTTCGGCGCTGTCGAGAGGGAGCGTGTCTTCGAGCGCAGACGTGATGCGCGATGTCCGCTGTGCAGACCACAATTGGCGGTATAGATCAAGTGCTTCTTTGCCCGCATTGGCATCGGCAGCGCGGCTCACGAGTCGCTGGAGAAGATCATCGTGCGGCAGCGATCGAGGCTGGGGAGTCGGTTGTCGAAGTCGCGCCATGCGATGGTATTCATTGACTTCGCAAACCAGAGGGCGGCCGCCGGCTTCTGGAGATGTGGGGTTGGCGCGGGGTGCAAAGTAGTTCTAGTGAGTAAAGAGTAAAGTGTGTGTGCATGTACATGTGTACTCAGGAAAGAGCGCGCAGCGACGGAATTAACCAAGCAACCATGCTTCGAGACGATAGTCGCAACTTGACAGAAAACACAATAGAGGACTGATCAAGCGACACCAGAAGATACACGGTGAAGCCGAACTGAGGAGCTGCCCATTGCCTAGTGGGCGATGCAGAAGTGTACGTCTAGGAGTGCCAGCTTCCGAAATGTAGTTCTGTGTAGTATGTAGAAGTGAACGCGCGGATAAGTGGGGGTACAGAAGTGTACGTGTCGGGAAGCTGCGGTACAGAAGTGTACGTTTCGAGATGTGGGGTTACGGAAGTGCTCGTACAGATTTGTACCTACATACATATATTGAAATGAAAGTGTACATCCGGAGGTGCAACGTAGTCATCCATAGCAGTATAAAGGGTTGCACCTACATATTTATATATACCGAAGTGGAGGTTGTGTACAAAAGCAGATGTTGTGTACAAGAATAGAGGTTATGTACAGAACCGGATCAAGATATGCACTACTGTACATCTCCACCACTTCTGTACAAAGGACCGCTTCCGTCACGACAGCAGCACTACCTGTCGCGCCACAAGAACGACAGGCTTAGAACATAGCTGGATAGATTCAATGAGACTAGCCTAAGCCAAAGAGTTACTGCTATATGCATCATGTACGAGGCGACGAATGAGAAACGATGAAGACGTCCCTGGTGTACGATGGTAAGCGCCAAGCCCGCGGCCAGAATCAATGCCTAAAGCAGAAACCTCGAGGTCGCTACGTCGTGACACTACCTTGCCTCGTTGCTGGACGTTTCGTAGACCACAAAAGCAGTCAGCTGCTCTGTAAGAATCTATGGAAAGCCCGGCGAGGCAGTCAAGCTCGTAGTCCCTCTTCACCCGAGCTCATGTTGACAAGACCATGTTTCACTCTCCACCCGAGCTCGTGCCTACGAGACAATGTCGACCTCGGTCTCTAGTCCTCCTCGGTCGGAATCTTTGGCGATGACACAGAGCGCTGTCATGCGATTGAGAACGTCGAGCGCCGCGTACCATTTCTCCTGCTGCACCAAAGTGTTCATGGAGCTATAGAGGTGGACGATGAAGGCCGCCAGGTCGTGTGCCCGTGGTATGGACAAAGACGCTGGAATCGACATCTGGGCTGTTGCGCCAGGAGGTATGCTGTCGGAGTCGACATCGCGGGCGCTGTGGGGCTGACCCTGGGCTCAAACGATTGACGACCGCCAAGAAGGTTCTTCTGAAACAACAGGCCATGGAATGATACCAGGAGCCGATGCTCGCGGCGCCGTAGCGTTGCTTGGACGACGTGTCCGAGTTTCTCCCGAGGAAATGGCGGTGTCGCGGCACACTCAGGAGTGTGACACATTAGAAGATGACTTGCAATCCTATTGATCGAGTCCGCTCGAAACTCATCGTCGACC
The DNA here is from genome assembly GCA_000504385.2 of Exutisphaerella laricina CBS 326.52. NCBI lineage: Eukaryota > Fungi > Ascomycota > Dothideomycetes > Mycosphaerellales > Mycosphaerellaceae > Exutisphaerella > Exutisphaerella laricina. The sequence goes on along the minus strand of AWYE02000006.1, from coordinate 13,623 downwards.
ATGGGCATAGGGTCTGCCTCGCGAGAACGATGTGTTTGCTGCTGTACCCGTCGTTGAGCTATAACTGTGGTTGGTTGATACAAGGAGAAAGCAGCGCTGTCGGCATCGGAAAGCTACTGCGCATTGGAAGCGGACAAGCGATGATCGTTATGTAGCAATCAAGAACCTCGTTGTCTGCAACAAGAACATCCTCGTGACGAGGAGTACCCTTTGGCTGCTGTATCGCTGACTGAGCGACTGTTGGATGTGGAGAGAAACAGACGCCATCGGAATCGGAAGACTGTTGCAGATCAGAAGCGGGCACGCTATGCATTTGGTGTGCCAATGACCGACCTCGCTGTGGGTAATGAAGAGGAGATTTCTCTTGCAAGTCCAACGCTTTGAGCGCTGGCTCGTGGGTGGGCTTGCGGCCACGAGTACGGCTGCTGGTGCTAGGGCTGAGGCAGCTGGGGGTGCGGGTGCTGGTGGAGGCGTGTACCGCGATGAGGAAAGCAAATGCTCGAATAGCAGCTGAGCGCACGGCAAATTCGGCGGGCCTGGAGGAAACGAGGTGATGCAGATACATCACATGCCTCACGCTTGACCGCACCCTGCATTCCCGCACATTTCGATGTGCGCGGATCGATGATAGGTATATCCTCAGTCTTGAACTCAACGGCACTGCCGGATGTCCGCTCCTGACGTTGTGCATTCCTCAGCTGCATGCTGGCCAACAACAACGGCTTAGTCCCCATTCTCACACCATCTTTCTTCCTCTCCCGATAGTGTCTCTTGATCCATGAAATCAGATTCTCGTTGTTCTTGAGCTCAGTAGCATCATCGGAAGAGGGGGGCGTGAAGTCGAGCCGGTCGTATTAGCTGGTTCAACTCGTGCAGTTGGGTGTCGTTGAGAAGCCGGCCTGAGAGGATAGTGTGGAAGAAATCGTCCACGACGGGACCTGCAGTGAAGTGATCGCAGACCGTGTTGGCGCAAGGTCGTCAGGTAGAGACGGGATTAAAGAAGAACGAACGAGATGCGAGGAGAAGACAAGACGAGAACAACAGGACGATGATCCTAAGTGCATCTTACCAATATATATCGTGTGTCTAGTCCGTTGCCTCTAGGAGAGCCATTGCCTTTCTTAGAGAACGAAGAACTTCGTTCCGCACATGGAAAGTCAGGTGTGAGTCTTGGCCGGGCTCAGTTCCGCACAGTTGGCACGGAGCTGTACACAATCCGGCATGAGCTGTACAGCAGGCGTGCACAGAAGTCCATCGAGCATCAACAACAACTGTGCACCTGCGCGCACGTAAGCTGGCAGAGCTGCCAGCCCTCTCTCGATGCCTCTTTCTTCAGTGAGGCGAGATCGGATGTCGCCGACACTAGAAAGCGCTTGCTTACGCGCAGGATCGAGGTACTTGTCATCGTTACTCATCATCCCATGCCGTCTACACTCGACCTCGTAAGACTCCCTTCTCGATTTCGAAGGTCATCGCACGCCTTGGCTATACAAGGCAACTGTCGGTCACTGTACAGCTACGAAGCCAATCCAGCATGAGACATCGAAAATGGAGTCCGGCAACAGGAGAATGCACGTCCGAGGGTCTGGACGACCTGAGCCTTGCCTTCAGCCTCTATCTCGAGGTGTAGGCAGTCAAAAGATTCCAGAAACTTTCAGCGCTGCGTCACAATCTGTTCTCGTCCCAAGTGCTGAGTGAGCACGAACACCGGCTGGCTACTCGCCATGTCGGAAATGTATCACCAGCCAAACAGCTCTTGCTATAAGCAGACTTGCTCACTTCATTCGACTATTCCACGTCTTTCAACACGAACAGACAGGTCTTGACTTCTTGCTACCAAGTTTGCACGACATATCCGACCAGCTAGGTTTGTACAAATATTTCCGATACTTCCTCGCTAGGGGAAACATACGCACGAACCACTTCGACCTCTCATTCACGACGCCATCCCTTCTTGCCCGCTAAGGCTTCGACAACAACCCTAGCCGTATGCCTTCGGCAGTCATCGTCCTGACACGAGTACCTGCACTTCAAAGACATCAACATCTGGCCCAAAGCGTTCTTATCCGGCCTCAAGGCACAGTGTGTCCATGTCTGGCTGAAACAGGATGACTCTACTCATAGCCTCGCTCGCACACCTAGTGTGAAAACCAGATCTCAGACTATCGAACCCTGTTATGCCCAAAAGCTCGGAGCTAATTTGTCCCTCAACGAACGGCATTACTGGGTACCCTTCGCAACTTGCTCGTGTTGTGCAGCGCAGTCCGAAGCCAGCTTGTGTGATGAGCACTTCGCCAGCTTCGCTTAATCTACTACTGTGCTGGGTGTACGAGCTGACAACACGACTGGCGCGCATGATATGGAGCGATACACGTCGGACGAGACGAGTGTAAAAGAAGAAGCATCGCGCAGCAAGGAAAGCGACTTGATCGGCCGGTCTGCCTGTCAATCTCTAGCAGCGTCGGACTGATCACCCGATGCTGTTGGAGATGGATCTCAAACTGGAGCACATGATTGGCCGGCCTGCTTGTCATCTCTGGCAGCATTGACCTGACCACCCGATGCTGCCGAAGAATGAGACCTGACACGCGCACCTCTTGAAACCATCGGGACGAACGACGGCGTCACGCAGAAAAGACGCAGTACGCGACTATCGCACGAGAGCGACTAGGAGAACGATCCTCCTGCGACAAGGAGCTCGTATTGATGGACTAACGACGACCTCGATAAACACGAAACAGTATGATGGTCAGCGTGTTAAAGCTCCGACCAAGAGAAATCGCAAAGCTAGGGCGAAGCTCGTGTGGTATGATCTCAGTGTTTGCTAACAGTCCTCAAGTTTATAACCACGATGATAATGAATTCGCATTCACAAAGGGCAAGCGCAGCAGAGGCAAAGCCACGAAGTGGAGGCCCGAGAAGACGGTCCAAGCATCGAGATCGATGAACAAGCAGCTACTAAAGTCTCTTATACCATAACGACATCCCGTGATGCTCGTGTGCAGCAGCAAGTAACGAATCAACCTAAGGGTGCGAAAAGGAAAGGACGTCGAAGTTTGTCAACTCTCCGTCTATCATACCTTTATATGCTCCACCACTGCCATCTTTTCGACCGCGTGCATGCCCCTGTGGCATTGCTGGAGGACTCGATCGTCATCATCACCTGGAACATGCTTACCAAGGTCCGACAGCTCGGAAATGTCTTATCAATGGGATAGAACAAGCTCCGGAAGCCACCGCTCTCTCCAACTCTTTCCCATCGATGTCTCACCACGGAGCTACGCAGTCAACGCGCGCTCGCTTTTTAACATGCAATGACCCGCTTCCGACCTCACCTTCGACAGCAAAAAGGTCAGGAGAAGAAGTCTCTGTATCACCGTTAGCACCGACCTACGATCGCGTGACCTGCTATGTGCGCTGCAAGACGAAGGCGACCACGCCGAGTGCTCGGTTGAGAAGTCACCTACCCAAAAAGAGACATCTAAGCCCAAGCAAGCACACGGACTCGCCATCCAGTCAGCACAGAAGCATTAGCGCCTTCCATACGTTTGGGGACGTCCATCTTTGCGATGGACCCACGTCGTGCTTCGCTATGTTGCGGCCTCGTGGCTTATTCTGAGACTGCATATGTGGCAAAGAAGAGGCAGTTATGCACTCTATAAGCATCCATTCTCCGTGTCAGCACAGGCGTCGATCCGTCGTCTATTGCAGCGAGACAATTCCTTTGACGACAAGATAGCCCTTTATCCGGGTAGAAGCTGCCAGGGATGCTGGCGTCTTCTGCGTCAATGCCCAAGTCCCGTAAGGAGGAACCTGGACGTCGAGAGCCTAGCCAGCACCAGCGAGTGTAACGAGAAGTTATATGTTCGTGCTTCACCCTCTCGGCAACCCACCCCTTACAAAAGAGGTTGCTCCGCATCAAAGGCCCTCCACCACCACCAACGATGCCAGTCCCAGATCACAGTGAGCTGCCGTAGGAACCCTATGACTTGGGCGACCATGTGACCATAGAAGGAAGATATCCAGGAGATTCTGTGAATGAGAAGACGAAGCAGTCACTTCCTGCTCAGGGAAGTGTACATCTGTTCTGCAATGAAGTTGAAGATTGATAGAGACGAGGTACTAGCATGTACAGAAGTGTACGTACACGGGCTAATAAGTACAGAAGTGTACGTCTACGAGCTGATAAGTACAGAAGTGTACTTGAATGAAAGGCAAAGCGCGGCTCGGCTCGGCCTGAATTCGAGATTGCGCTCGGCATGTTTTCGCGCATGAAGTGATACTGTACGTCTCTCTACATGCCATCAACAAGTCTTAACAAACTGATACTGCATGCCGCACTGTTCTCGCCGCCACTTCGACGCCCTGTTTACCGTCCACCACCTCAACACCTGCAGAGGCCCCGTTGTCCGGCCGCCCTCCTTTATACTCGCCGGCGATGTAGGTAGTCATCTGCATACTCATCCCGGAACACGTGTCAGAAGCAATCATCGTCGAAAAGCTGCCGCCGCTTCGTTCTCTCGTTCACTGCTGCTGCTGTAGAAGATGGTTTCTTCTTCCTCTTCTTCTGTATCGTCTTGTTGATTCGTCCTCCTGCGACGCCGCCGGACGCCGCTCTCTTTCCATCCAGTTCGCTGAGTACGCGCGCCGTTTCCTTCTTATTCTTGTGCGGCGGGCGGCGGCATTGTGCTAACATTGTCTGGTGTCGATGATGGTGTATGTACCTGCTGCGGCAATAGGGGAGAATATAGCTGCTGGCCAGCTGAAACCGAAGCCGGAGGGAAATGATGCCGGCCAGATAAAGTTGAAGTTGGGGAAGAAGAATGTGTGATGTTGCCGTATGAAGAATAAGAAGAGGAGTCTGCGCTACTGTTGCAGCAGAACCCAGTGCTGGTCGGAGAGTCGTGCTGAGAACATGTCGTTAGTACTGGGCGATGGGGTACCGATGCTGGAAGGCTTTCTTGTGAAAACATCATCCGAGGCCGACGACATCCCTACGCTGTCTCTGTTTCGTGTTCGGTGTCTGGGCTCTCGGTACTTAATGCCGCCTCCGAGAGGAGGAGCGCAGTGGTAGTCATTGCTCGCGTAGACGGGCATGGTGTGTCTGGCGATGCAGCATCCAGGCGTAGTGTCACTGGCGATGCAGTATGAAGACGGGGTGTTTCTGGCGATGCAGCATATGGGCATGGTGTTTCTGGCGACGCAGGGAAGACGAACGGCACCGACGACCTATGGATGAAAAATGGCATCGACGCTTTTCGAGGCGTTCGCGGTAGACTTGCTACTCCCGATGAATCTGCTAGGCTTTGCTCCGGTGTATATGGTTTCAGCGGCATTGTAGACGACAAGCTTTGACTGGCCTACCAGCAAAGGCTCTAACGATACTGTAAAACACTATCAGAAGATACACCTCCCCGTTCATCCCCTATGCAGGACGCAACACGGCCAACCGACCTCAGACTCGCCGAGAACTTCCTCCCCGCTCACAATCTGCATCGTGCCGTTGGAACCTATTGTCCACCACTGCTGCATGGCAGGATCGAAGGTCACCACATCCGGTAGCTGCTTAGATATCACGTCGACCATTATGGGGGCGAATATTAAGGAGAAGCTAGTAAAGACGGTACGTATCGTATCGTATACAAGGAAGGTGTGCCATAAGCAATATGAGTAGTGACAGCAGCAGCAGCAATCATTGATAGGACCATAACTATGGGAACGATCCATGATACGATAAATAAGTGTAAGTAGGTAAAATAGAACAGCCTAGTCTACTACTACCACGAACGGGGTAGTAACTTAGTAAACGTACGTAACAGGTCGCTCTCCTCCTTATCTCGATCTTATTCTCTCTCTCTACGAACAGTCTATCTCCCTAGTCCGGCACTACTAGACCTACATTAGCTATGACTATGACTATAACCATAGACATCGCCTTCGAGCGACTCTACAACACTACCTACCCGAGACTACTTACCTTTATACTTAGCGAGAGATAGATATAGCTATAGTTATTCCTCCTCGTTAGAGAGAGGAAGAGAATATTAGAAATGCTAACCGGAGGCGTACCTTCCCGAGATACCGTTACCTCTACGAGCCCCGCCCGATATAATATTAGGAGGGAGGAATATATACGTATCCGAATTTTTTCTACGACGACTACCGGAGTCAAGGCTACTACATAGCTATATAACAGCATCGATCCTATTAGAATACTATATCCGTATCTACTCGCTAAAGTAGGTTACTCGTAGCTTATAGCTTAAGTTAGAAGGACGATTTAATAAGTAAGCGAGAAGGATAAGAAGAGGAAGTACTAGCTAAGAATTTAGTATACTAGCTATAGTAATTAACCTTATATTTAAGGTATATAGAATTTATAACTCTTAGTTAAGACTCTTATTACCTTACTATACTTTATGCTTAGGTTACTATTATTTTATTTTTCTAAGTAAGCTTAGAAGAGGATTAAACTATAAGCTAGATATAGTACCTATATTAAGAGATATAGTAGGTAAAGACTATTCTATACTATAAGGAAAATAGTACTCTATAGTTATATTAACCTAGTTTAGTTATCTCTTAAGTCTAAGCTATATAGTAAGTAAGATTCCTTAAAATAGTATATTATTCTTAAGTACTATAGCTAATAACTAATAAAATATACTAGATATAGTTATAAAACTTATATAAGGTATATAAAACTTATATATAAGGTATATAAAACTTATATATTATAGTTAGTACCCTTATTACCTTACTATAGTTTCTACTCTATTTACTATATCTTAATCTTCTAGAAGTAACTAGGGTATTTCTTATAGATTAAGCTAAGTATAGTATACTTACTAAGTAATATAGAAAATAAAAACAACTCTATATAGTAAGTAAGACAGCCTTTTATAGGTATAGTTAGGTTACTTTACTATATATAAGATATAAGCTATAGAAATAATAAAAGAATACTTAAAACCTTAAAATTATATATTTAACCTAGGAGAATTCTTTCCTAAAGTAGACTCGACCCTTATTAGGCTTCCCTAGGATATATATTAAACCCGAAGAGAAGGGAGAAAGTATAGAAAAGGAAGAGAATATAAGTATCGCTCTCTCTTCCCTCTACTTTCCTCTTCTCTATCCTACTCCTTCTAAGATCTTTAGAAGACCTCTACTCTACTACTTCTAAGATGCCTTCCTTTAACCCTTCTTCTTCTTCCTCTTCCTCTTCTCCTATTAAGAAGAAGGGAGGTAGAAAGAGTACTCCTCTAAGAGAGAGAAGGTCTAAGTAAGAATTCTTTCCTCTCTTCCTTACTCTACTAACCTCTTAATAGGAACCCTTCTATACATAAGGCCTATAAGCGAGTTGGCGAACTCGAAGACCTTCTAATAGTAAGGGAGAAAGAGACCCTTAAGCTTAAACAGGCTCTAGAGAAGAGTTGGTCTTCTACTACTACCTCTCTGTCTACTAAGCTAACTTTTATCAGAAACCTCCACCTCTTTCGAAGAGCCGCAGGCATTTGCCGTCTCGCTCGGCGCGGATGGCAGCCCAGTAGCGGTGGCTCGCTCGGCCAGAAAGGTTCAGCAGCAGCATCAGCGACGCGATAACACTAGATACAAGCGCTGTACGCAAATGTGTTTCGAGGAGCTCAGCAGGTGCAAGGACTCGCAGTAGGCGGGATATGCTTTCTATAGCAGGAGCAAAATACTTGTTTCCCGGGCGAGAAGTGTGGTACAATCAGCCGGTAGACTGAAGCCAAGTCAGAGAAACATATAATATGAATATGAGCATCGATCCTCTAAACCATACTTTTCCACTGCCCCTTCCGACCATGACCATTAAACAAGGCTGCTAACCACACGTAGAGATGAAGATGCTCCGCTTATGACGCAGCCCCTTGGAAAGAATATACTTCATCCCGCCTAAGTAAGCAAGCCTAATAAGGTCTGTAATTTTGCAGGACTTTCGGCGACGGTCAGTCGCTTTCAATGAGGTAAGAGGATTGTCGACAGGGTGTGAATCGCTTGGCGAGAAGATTTAGCGGTGAGGCATTAGGTATGATTCAAGTATCGTTCAATTTTCTGGACCACACTCGCTCCGAGGAAAGTCGAATCCTTGGATCACACTTGCCTCGAAGAAGATTGAGTTCCTGAATTGTATTCGCTTCGAGGAAGATCGCGTTCTTAGGCCACATTGATATCGAAGAAGATCGAGTTTCCGGAATTTGCACTTGCTTCGAAGATGCTCGAGGTCCTGGATCACACACGCTCTGGAGGGAATATCGTACGAACAGGCCTCGACGCTTCGTTAAACAGGCACAGAAACATAACATCGAGGACTGTGCCCGTGTGTTCGCTTGCTTTGGCGGAGCGCAGTCTACCGTGCCACGACAGCAGCAACAAGTACATGGCACCGACAAGCACATTACACCAACAGCCACATCGTGTCAACGAACCCCAACATCCTACTGGCCTTCGACTGGACTTGTAAGCATGAAACCGATGGCGTCAATCTCGACCTACTAACCATGGCAGAGGTCGTACACACCCACAACAGAATGTTGAGTGAGAACGGCTTCCTCGTCGCACAATGCGAAGAGACAAGAAGGCGGGTAGCAGAGTACGAGAAGCAAGTCGTGAAGGCTGCAAAGAAGTCGACTTGAACGAGCTCAGCCAGAGCTGCACAAGCCTTAAGCCCCCTCAGCAAACAAACTGCGCTTGCCAGCTCAGTGAAGGAGAGGACGGCGCCCGACGACACAGCTGAAGAAGTACACAAGCGCAAGACTTGGGATAGAGTATGAACTAAGCTCGCACCCATTAGTGTCGCGAAAACCTCTCCCGCGGATGCCGACATCATTCGGCAGAGGCATTAACCCTACCGTCCAGTACCGCATGATATCACGACTCCCTCGCCCGGCCTTGCCGAAAGGCTAGCTGGCTGCCTTCGTTCGGGAATCAATGGACTTCGACGACATCGGTATCGCCGTGCCAAAGGCTTCTATGATGAAGGCTTCGATGATATCGTCGGATCCCTCTGACAACAGGACACCTACCTGACAAGAAGGGTATGGTGCCACTCCCGGAGCATCAGCAGTCGTCGAAGCGCTGCGAAAGAGGGCGAGGACTACGAACGAGGCCAGGACGGCATTCCTTGCTTGTCTGCTTTGTGTACTTGGAGCTTCAAAGCTTGTGGACCTTGCTGGTATGGATAGAAGTGTTGAAAGAGGGAAGAGCTGGTATCTCGCTTGGGTTGATACGAGTGCCCTGGGGTTGACTTATTGGACTGCTGGTGCTGGGCTGTAAAACTCTAGGCTCTCTACTCGTATGCCGGTCTACTGGACTGCTAGTGTTGGACCCTGAAGCTGGACTGCATGTGCTAGATTGTTGAACTGCCGGTCTGCTCTTCACTCTCTACTCGACTGCTGGTCCTGGACTACTGGTCTGCTCTCTGCTCGACTGCAGGCTTGCTCGACTGCTGGTGCGGCACCACTGGTGCTGGACTGCCGGTCTACCGGCCCGACTTTGCTGGCGGGCGTGCGATAGGAGGCCGACGTACGGCGAATGATGTGCGGCAAGGGTGAACAGCTGTGCACAAGGAGTGTTGTCAATTTGCCATGTCAAGGAAGAGAGACCTTAGAAGCCTATTCCGTATGCCAACAGATCCAAGCCAGAACAGGTCCAACAGTTAGCACTTGCTGCTGAATACTCCCCAAGTCGCGCTGTGAGCCCCAATTCATCGCAGACCCTTATGAAACGGCTGTTATCGACCAGTTCGATACCCTGATCCTTCAGGCGGCGAGTGATGTGGATCGTGATCTGCGGGGATGAGAAGAGGCCAGATAGTAGGGAGGGTCAAGTCAGGGGTATTCTGGGAGGCGGAGCTGGAGCTGAACCTGTGGCGGCTTGCGGACTTGGAGATATATCGGTGAGGTTCATGGAGGATTTGGCGTCGCGGCAACATCCGCTTTACCGACCCCGCCTGTCCCGCCCCGCTCTTGCCGAGTGGGGGCAGGGCCCCACCTCCCGCCATACAATCATGCGCTGCCACCCAGCATCATCTCTGCCAGCCACCCAGGCCGATAGCCAGATCACCACCACCATTACTACTCGTCAGACGAACCCCGGCAACAGCACCATCAACCAGATCGATTGTGAACAAATCGCCCTAACCCTTCCCAGACTTGTCCGCTTGAATTGCATCACGGCGTACGGCAGCGCCAGACGAGCCATCGCTCAGAATACATCAAAGCACGGCTTCACCTCGGGTCTGTTTCGCCAATGTGCGAGCGAGTACCGTAATCGGCGCACTGCTGGAGGGAAGAAGGAAGAAGAACGGAGTATTGGGGTGATGGAAGGGTTGTGGACAAGCATCCGACTGAGCTACGATTTGAGAGGAGAGAATGACGATTTTACACATCGCATGGCGTCGGTGTCGTACAACTCCATAGTCACTCTTTCACTCCGCCAGATTGCAGCATCGCGGCCGTGACGACATCTCGTCCCGTCTCTCCTAGAGGTTCCTTCATGGCGCAGAGACTTCACTGAGTGCAGGCTGGCATCGGCATCATTGGCATCACTCCGCCCCCTCCCGACCATAACGGGACGACTCGCCGACGTACTACAATCTGCACCTGCATCAGACGATTCTCGGCAATCTCCTTGGCGGTAGGGACCGTCCCATCTGCGCCAGAGGTGAAGCAATGTCTGCCAAGCAAGGAAGGAAGGTGGGAGAGGAGAAAGATCGTCATGCATCCGGATCGTTCTTCGCATGTGCCATTGTTGTGCAGGGTGACGAGGAAAGTGCTTTTCACTCGTACCAATAAGCGGGGAGTGATGCCGATGTGGAGGCAATAGTTGTGATGTGGATATGGTCGAGGTGGGGTCGAACTGAGACTTTTCCCTACTGCCTAATACACGGGATATCTTTCTTGTGGCTAACAAGGCACTACCGTCTTCTGCTCGCCCACACAATCCTGTTGGCCCTCTGCCAAGTACTGCGATGACACGACTTGTCCAACGACTGCACGATACCAACCTGCGGGCACGAGCAACACGGCCATTTCCGTCTTGACTTCGGGCACAACAACTGGACGAAAGGCAACAGTTCACCATCATCTCACTTGATCTTTCCATAGTCATCGTCCGCGGCTTGCCAAGTTTGAATTCGTACATTCTTGCTTCGCTGCTGCTGCTCGCCTCTCTTCGCGAAGTTCCTTCTTCTTCCTGGCTCCTGAGTACCTGACGACCGCTCGGGCTGGACGATATCGGGTATACTCTGGTGCTGCTCATAGTCAGGGCGTCGAGACTGGACACATCATCTATCATCTCTGTCACCAGCACGTCGGGCGTGTTCTTTCCCATCCATCATCTCTGTTACTGTTACGTCGAGCGTGCCTTACACTGGGCAGGTCCTTGTGTGCGTTACCGTCACCATGCACGTCAATTTGCGACTCTGTTTCCCTCGTCGTCAACGTACATCATCATGCTAATGTCCTGATGCAGCGCTACGCTGGATCGAGGTAGGGCAAGCGTTATATGCATGTTCAGGATCGTGTACTCTTGTGGTTCTGCGCTGCTCCAACATGCTTAGCAATCTGCTCAATAGTTGCGAACGGCTAGCTGTGTGCATGGACATGAAGGTAGATAGGTACATAAGTACATGGGCACAAAGGTGAAAGTACACAAGTGTACGGATACATAGGGTAAAAGGTACAGAAGTGTATGGACACAGTGGTGAAGGTACATAAGTATACTTCATCCGTAGCCTGAAGAGGAACCCCGAAGTCTAGCAAGATGGGCGCAGATCATCATCCCCAACGTCAACGACAACATCTCGCACAGACCAAAAGCCGGGCTTGCAAGCACGATTGAAGGCAAGTAAGTTTGCAGTCGACTCCGCCTCAACCTCTATTAACGACATGAGCAGCGTCTTCTACCCTCACGTCTAGTAGATATGCTGAAAGAGGCAGAGGCAATGCCTGCCCCGGCCATTGCGGAGCAGGAGGCGAGACTGTTTTCAGGATCTAAACGGAAGCGCAGTTCATCGCCGGACTTGGGTAACGGGAGGGAGATGAAATACGCCAAGGCCGAGTGTTGGGAGGCTACGCGAGCGACCAAAGCGGCCGGCAAAGCATATCATTTCGGTTGATGGGTATTCACGCGAACGGAGTCAGATCAGAGCGCGGTATCGAGCGGTCACTCAAACTCGCGAATACAGCAGTGAGAAGAGCAAGACGACAGAGACTCCAGCGACGCACAATCGAGCCGTCGCTCCTTCTCGCGACGTTCACAGCGTATACAACAGCGAGAAGGAACGTAACACTCATGATCTTCTACTGAATACACAGAACTATTCCGTGTTTGGCACTGATCGAGCCGGTGCCACATTACATCGATGATCTCGACTGTGCGGTCTGGAGCGGTTGGCGCCCGTGTCAATGGCGGTGCAAGCTGTAACAATGGCGGTGTAAGCAGCTACGCTTGTACAGTCTCTCGCTCTGTACGCCGCGTATCATGTTCGGCTGCACTATCGGAAACTGCTTTACAGCCATCGATCAGTGCCGACAGACTTGCTGCTATAATAACCATCCTGCTTGTCATAGCATTGCCTGCGAGATCCTTTAATCTGCTTCGTAGTTTCTGTCGTCAAGTACAACGTATGATATGGCGACCAACCTCTGCAACTTGAGAAGCTCTACCGATATCGACATACGCGCATAGGTTGATGCAGGAAGAAATTACACTCGACATCTGGCGCGGAAGACAAGGGCACCGGAGTCGTCAATCTTGCAGCCCAGTCTGTGACCGAGCGCAAGCGGGTGGTCGGCACAGTCTAGAGACGCATCGAAGAAGGCAGAAGAGGAGAAGAAGCAGGTTACGGAAGCGAAGCTGGATGTTGGATCCATAATGGCCCCAATGCTCTATCTTTCCTCCTTAGGCTACGACATGTCGAATGGTCCCAAAAAGGCGACACGATCATCATTCTTTCTGTGTCGAGCTGATGGATTGGGGCCACGTTACATACCTATTATGACGACTGTCGAAGCGATGAATCCGACTGGGTACTCTGAATTCTAAAACTAGTAGTCATTGCGATTGCTAGATTTGCTAGTCCGACCCTAAGTTAGAGCGTATTGTCAACTGCTGCTATTCCAACTACTGCTATTTCAACTACGCGGCTATTTCAACTACTGCTAATTCAACTACGCGGCTTTTCCGACTACGACGACAATGGACGGCTTCTCTCTCTTTGCGAGGAATAGCGTTTTCTACAAACAAAATAGTCCCGCTAAACGGTGCCGGTACTCTGAGGTACCAGGCATGGCTCTGAATAACGGCGGAACACTGTTACGGCTGCACGTGCTTAAGGGCCCCGTGTCCGAGAGTAGTATAGAGATAGCGATGTGTGATGATCTTACTGCCCCCGGGGGGTACAAAAACAAGCTAACGATACCGCGGCGCCCTAGACGTTACAAAGCGCCAAAACCGAAAAACTTAAATTTCTTGTTCTCGTTTTCTCAACATATCGCGCGTAATTTCTCCTTTTCTTAATTCCTCTTTTCTCAATTCCTCTTTTCTTAATTCCTCTTTTCTTAACTTTTCCTCGGATTCCTCGGACCGGTAGCC
>AWYE02000003.1:0-30603 GCA_000504385.2 Exutisphaerella laricina CBS 326.52 | reverse complement strand
TAAAGGATATAGGAACTCTTCCGAGTTATATATAATACGCTACGATTACGTTATATATTCGTAATCTAACTACCGAGATCCGGAGGCTCCGTAATCTTCGTTCCGTAATCTCCGCTATAGTATATCCTATACTAGCTAAGATACTAGTTTAAGATACTAGTCCGGAGACCTAGCTCTTACAATTATAGTTATTACCTACTAACTACCTTACCTACTACTCTAGTTCTATCTTCCTCTTTATCCTATACGTTATCTTCTTCTCCCTTTTCTCTATCTAGCTTTTAGTTTCTTTAACTCGAGAGAATTACTTTATAAAGTCCTAGGTAATAATCTACCTTATAATTCTTTCGATATCTTATAGGTTACTAATAAGGGCTATATAGTCCCTATCTATTACCTTTACCCTCTAGGTACTTCTTCTATAAGATAAATACTATAGATATAAGGACATATACCCTAGCCGGTAGCGGGCCTTCTAGAGCTTCCTATACGTGCTCGGCTATAGCGCGGCGTCTATGTCCATCTATGGATTTTCGTAGGCCATCAGGAGTAGTCTATTCACGTGCTAGCGCGACGACCGTTTTACGGGCCCTCCTCGGTTTGAATGTAACTGGATGCGGGAGGATGTTTGGCCTACAACCAAGCAACCGTTTGCGACACAACACGAGCGACCGGGTGTCGCGCTTTTCCACCGCAATGGCTGGCGCACATCAGCCGACATTCGACATTTTCACTGGCGAAGAGATATGCTTAAATGCTGCAGCACGACAATCGGTACGCGAATCACTACGAGCAACGATGAAGCAGTCGACAGCCATGCGACCAGACCACAACAATGAAGACCTGCGCGCCCAACTGAAGACGGCGCGATACGAGTTGGACTCATTACGACAAGAGCACGAACTACACGACTTGCACCACCAACAAGAACTACGTGACGCCCAGAGTCGAGCAGATGCCGACTTTAAACGAGCGCAAGCAGCAGAAGCCGCCAGTAATGCCGCCACAAAGAAGGCAGAAGCCTTGTCGCGAGATTACCAGGAGGCACAAGATCGAGCGGCGAACGAGAGACTTCAGCTAGAGAAGAAGATCAGATCACTGCAAGACGACAACAGATCATTGAGAGACGACTTTGAGGAGGCCAAGGCAGATCTGGATTCGCACGATCGCCAGAGCAAGCATGCGTTGAGTGAATTGGAGCAGAAGCATGTCACTCTGCAGGCATCTGTCGAGGATATCCAGCAGGATCTGAGCAGTAACGTTGCAGCATTGCAGACAGCACAGCAGAAGCTGGTCCGGAGGGAGACGGAGGTTGGCGAGCTGGAGAATGAGGTGCTACGATTGAAGGCTCAGACTGGCGATTCTGACACGTTGGCGATCATCAAGAAAGAGCTATCGGAACAGGTTGCATACATCAAGAAGCTGGAGACACAGAATCGCGAACACTTGGCAGAGCTTAAGAACTTTCGGAAGACGCAGAAGAGCATTGAGGTTGTGGAGGAAGAAAAGCGAGGCCTTCAAGCCAAGGTTCGCATGATGGAAGATCTGCGAAAGGAGCTATCGGAGGCGCAGTTGCAGAGACGGATACTTGAGGATGAGAAGTTGAGCTGGACGAGCTATCTGGAGAACGAAGCAGCCGGTGAGGAAGACCTTCGATATGAAACTCCTGAGCAAATGGCCAAGGCGCTGTTGCAGGAGAGACTAGAAAAACTCGACTTGATGAACAAACTCGGAACATTAGAGCCTGAGAACAAAGTGCTCTTGGACAATAACCAGCGTCTCAAGAATGAGAAGGCGCATTTGTTGGCGGAGCTTGAAACCACGCGGCAGCCAAGCACGAATAGTGCGGCTCCTGCGGCTGGGGACATCAAAGCCAGAGCGCGTCTGGAGCGACAGAAGAATCTTGCTGTGAAGGAAGTGGAGTACTTGCGACAACAGATGAAGACGTTCGAAGCCGAAGAAGCAGAGTTTAGCCCCGAACATGTCGATGAAGAGCGCACGAAGCGCATCAACGAGCTCCAAGAAATGGTCGATCAATACAGATCGGAAGTACAATCTCTTCGAGCAGACCTAGATAATAAGGCCGAAGCCGAACCTAAGACCCTCGAAACACCACGAAAACGCTCCCGCGAAGAAAACGACGCAGCAGACGAACGCCTCGGAGAGCTTCGGCGCAAGGCTCGCGCCCTCCAAGACGACCTCCAAAATATTCAAATCAGAAACCACCTTCTCGAAGCCGAACTCAAAGCCAGCAAAACCCACCTCGCCTCCCTCAAAGAGTCCTCCCGCACGCGCGTCCTTGAATTCCGCAAAAACCCAACTTCCGAATTTGAATCCATTAAAATGGAGACTCTCCGCGTCCTCCGCGACGAGAACGCCGCTCTTCTCGCACCGCTGGAGGGAAATACCAAAGTCGTCCCCATCAGCACCCTCGAAAACAGTCGCCTTCAGCTCTCTGAAGCACAGCAACAAATCAAGAAGATGGAGAAGAAAGAAGACCGCCTTAAAAAGATCTGGACGTCCAAATCGCTCGAATTCCGAGAAGCGGTCTGTTCCATTTTAGGGTGGAAGTTGGATTTTATGCCCAATGGGAGAGTTAAAGCTACGAGTATTCTATACCCGAGTCTGATAAATAATGGAGAGGAGGAGGAGAATAGTATTGTGTTTGATGGCGAGAACGGGACGATGAAAGTCAGTGGAGGGGAGAAGAGTCTTTTTGCGAGGGAAATTAGGCATGTTATTGAGTTCTGGGTTGAAGGGAGAAAGGAAATTCCGTGCTTTTTGGCGGCATTGACATTGGAGTTTTATGAGAGGAGTACCAGGGCGCAGGGAATGTAGATGCAAACTGCATTGGGATCGAACCATCAATCACAGCTCAAAATACGAGCAGGCCAGCTGTTCAGCTGCTCCATACTCTATTTATCTTGAGCGTCTTTCCGCCAACCATATCGAAACTCATCTTCCAGCCTTGACAGCTGAAGGCTATGCCACCCCACTCTACGACAACGTGATCGTGACACAGTATTACACTTCTCTCGTCCAAGATGCGCTTGTCAAAGGAGTCGAGAGCCTGGTATTTTCCCAGCCGATGTCGCTTATGTAGGCCTCTTGTCGTTGAGATTTCAGCACATCACGATGAGCATGCATAGGCAGCTCGGCAGTTACAACGCTCAAAATGGCCATCACTGCAACGGTTGTGGGTACGCTCAAGCGATCCTTGCCGGCGCTGAAGAGGTAAACTAACCTTACGTTGGCCTTGTCTCGCTGCCCTTACTCACCGTGAGCATCGTGTCTACCTTTGCACGCGTAAAGGGCGTACAAAATAGCAACCGTTATGGGGGAGAGTAAGATATAGAGGAATGTGACGTCCATATCAATTCGTCATGCAGGAATGGACACGGATTGGCAGTGTTCTTTATATGATAGGATCTGTTACGTGCCGTGTGGTGGTAACCTGCCTCGAGAGAGTTAGAGTCACCCGATTGCATTCCTGAGCACCATTGATCAGCCTGTACGACTTTGGATCGTTCGGCTTGGAACCAGGTGTGCCAGCCTTCTTCTTCACCAGGAAATACGGGTTTCAATACGCCGAGTGCGAAGGTTCTCGGGTGCCAGCAGCAAATCTTTCCCTCATCATATGCTCTACGACAGGTCGTAGGCTCGGGTTAAGCTTGAAGCCTGGATGCTCCCATGGCTGATGCGGTATCGTTCGGATTTGCTGTGGATGATCGATCTCCGGATTCAGGCTACCAAGATGAGTGAAGTCGTACGCCAGGACGCCCACTCTGTTGTACAGTAACTCATGAAGCACCCGGGTCTCCTTTTTGGTCAGCTCTAAGCCTGGTACTATAGCTTCTAGTCGTTCGGGTGTCAACCTTGATCCGCGCACTACCGTCGAGAACTTCTTTGTCAGGTATTTGCCATCGGACGGTCCAGTGCCAGGGGACATGACAGCCTCGGCCAAGCACGCACAGCTTTTAAACAGCAGCAGCGGCTGGCTATCGTAGGGCAGGGTAGTGCATCGTGGCCAGCAGTAGGTTGTCTCACTGTAGGATGAGAGTCGACACATACATACTAAGGCTTGTCTGTGTCGTACGGACAGTCTACTCGCGAGCCAGCAGTCAGGACAAAGGTCATTCTTGTGGTAAGCGCCCACGAAAGGTGTTCGTGGCGGGAGCTTTGAGAGTATGAGTAATAGGTACGATCGCAATGCATAGCTGATATCCACATTTCGGGAAGCCGTTACCGCTGTGACAGCTATGCCGTGGCTTCGTGCTTCACGTCTCGTCCATAGCAGTATCCGCCGCAGGCGTGGACACTTGTGGCGTCACAACCTGGTCTGTTCTGAATTCCATATCATCGCTCGTCTTCGGTGGTAGCTCCTCGTTCCCACTAGCCAGAGTCGATTCCGCCATATTCACATCATCCTGCGAATCGACTGGCCGTGCCAGAGGAGACGACAGTCTACTTTGCGTCCTTGTGGCTTCATCCACATCAAGGAACTTGTTCGTCGGACGTGGCGTCGCGTCTCCCGCATCACAGCCCTCCACAAGCGGTGTCATGTCACCAGTAGGAGATCTCCCCTCGGGCGCTGGAGATCCGACTCTGCTGGTCTCTGCTTTTGCCTGCTCGTCTGCATCCTCCATAGTCTCGTCTTTCTCTGGTTCGTCCTTGATGCCTTTGATCAACTTGATCATGTTCGCACCCTCGCGGACAATATTGTCAAAGTGTTCACGCCTAGTGAGCCACGTTCCCTCATATCGTGCGCTCTCGTGTTGGAGGTCTTCGATTTCTTTCTCTAGCTTCTCGATGTCGGTTTGTGTCTCATCGCGACTTTTCAAGGTTGAATCTTCCAGAATCTTGGCGGCTTCCTTGTCGTAACCTTTGCGTTGCTCGAGGATCTGTTGTGCTTGCGAGAGTTGAACCCTTAGCTCTACCGTGTTGTCGCGGACCGATTGGGCCGTTTCAAGGATCTTGGCTTTCTCTGCGGCATAGCGTTGTCGTTCGCGCTCATTTGACGAGAGGATGAGCTGGATTCGTACGATGCTGCTTTCGAGATTGGCGAAGTCGATGAGGACGTCTTCCCGGAACTTCTGGGCCTTTTCCGCAGAATAATCGGGCTCGTCTTCGCCTTCAGGCGGAGGAGACGGGAGATATGCCAATGCCGGTCGTAGTGGCGAGTCCTCTCCTAGCAAACGTTTTGTCACGCGCTGGAATGGTCGCTCTTCGATGTTCAGGAGACGCTTTGCGTGGAGTGCATCTTCTCCAATCAGTATATCGTAAAGTCTTTTGATCGCGATCCGCATACCTTCTTGAGCCTGTTCCGGTAGCCAATGTAGATCCTGCACGCTTTCGTCCGCCATCACTATGGTATATCGAAACGAAAATCTTCGAGGTGTTGTTCTCCAGACTCCAGAGTGAACCAAGTTACTCATGAGCAGGTAGGTGGAGCCGCGGCTCGGCTAGTCCTGCCGCTCTGAGCTCCTTTCACGAGCACGCTCCATCTCCATACGACCTTCTTTGCACACTTCACCTACATGTACAGATAGAGCAGCGGTCTCACCTCCTGACACGCTCCTGTTGGACTTCATCATGCTTAGGATCAACCACATGTCAATGAATTCTTTACTACTGCTGTCGGCTGGTTGAAGTTGCTGATCAAGACAGATTGTCTTATTATTCCGATTGTCTGGCAGGAGGCTGGTCATTGTGTTGTTGAGGTCAATAGTCAAGACCCGCCCACAGACCACCACGAAAGTCGAAAAGTCGCTTACGAGCGCTCCCTTCCACCATGCCAGCACAAACACTCGTCAAAATGGCCACCTCTGCTGCGATTCGAGTTTCCAGCCAAATCACGGACTTCGCCGACATGCCGTATGCCATGGCACGCCCAATTCTTCTCAGGATGCAGAATCCCCAGCAACTTCGAGAAATCGAGCTCAACTCCCCGCAGATTGCCGAAGCGGACGGAGAGGTATGGAGAATGTTCATTCACCGCGACATCCCAGACGCCGAGAAGAAGATCACGGCATTACTACCAGAGGGCAAGCCGATCCACTCAGCAAACTGGCACAAGGTCTATGCAAAGCTCACTCGACGAGAAGAGCGAAAGGCGGCAGCTGATGAGGAGGCACTGCGCAAGACTCTGCAAGGCGAGACGCTGAAGAAGGCCACCAACGAGACACTCTTCGTTAAGAAAGTGCTTCCGCATAAGCGAGACGTGCAAAACGGCATGGTGGATGGTGTCGCGAAGGGTTCCATGAGCGGCTGGAACGTGAACAGAACACCAACTCTCAAAAACGCAAAGAATGGCAAGGACATGATGGCTGCTATTCGCAAACAAGTATCTGCTGCCTCGAGAATCAAGTCGCATACACCATTCGTCAAACCAACGCCAACTCAACAACTTAACACCGCTAAGCGTCAAATAATCGCGGCACCTGCAAGCATGGTCCACGAGGCTGGTCGGACCAAGAGACCGTTTGCGATTGCTCCTCGAGAATTACTTCCTCACGAGCGAGCCATGATGCGCGAGCATAAAGCTGCACAGGCGATAAACAGGATTCAGCCACCTACACATCGGCATCACACTCAAGCTGAGGTCAGAGATCAAGCCGTTGGAGCTGCTGCCAGAAAGGCACGCGCTGAAAAGGAAGACCGTCTACGGGCACTCACGCAGCAGAAGCCGCCTTCGACAACTGCACAGCCTGCCAAAAAGTTTGACTTCACGCCACCACTGTCAAACCCAGCTTCGCCACCATCAGCAGTCCATGCGGTTGAGGAACATGCAGCATCACAACTCGCCACCATTCCGGCGAAGGCATTGGCGCAGTCTCTTAGTCCTGAGGCAACTCCAGTCCCGAAAGTGGTCAAGAAGCGGCCAGCAGCTACCAGTATTTTCGCACCAACCAAGAAGCGCAAGGTATGAGCTGCATGCATTGTCATGATTCCAAACGGTATCTACCACAAACTTCACGGCCGCAAAGCCACTCCAGCTTACCGACTGCTCGCAGCCAGATCACGACCCACAAAGAGCCACCAGTGCAGCAGCGATTGCCTGCTGGGCTTTCGTGATGTCATTCGGTGAACTCTGATCTTTGTCTTGCTCCTGTACGAGTCACACATGAGCAACTACTCTATCATATAAGGGACTGCATATGTACCAATTGAGCCTCGAGCTTCGCTTTGGCCTCATCAATCTTCTTGAGAATTTGTGGCATGATGGCCTCGGTCTCTTCCAGAGCTTTCCGCTGAGAGGGAGTTAGCTTTTGCACGACGTGAATAAACATTACGGGTGTCAGGATGCATGAGGACGTGTAGAAAAGAGAACAGCATAGAGCGGGATGATATCCAATAATGAGTGCGATGTAATGTTACGCTTACCTCCTGTCTCAACGTGAATTCGTGGTTCTCGTCGTCGGCGTTCTCGCCTGACACGAGCTTGGAGATACGTTGTTGTTGGTGCTCGATCTCTTTGTGATAGCTCGTTTCCTCCTTGACGAGTCTGTTGAGCGTGTTGGTCGCAATCGCGAGTTGAGATGGTGCCGGCATTTTGTCCGTGGTTGTATTCTCTAGGTGGTGCCTTGGTAAAATGTCTTGAAAGTGGGATGGCAATCTCAAGGAAGGTGCAGCGAAGGACGCGTCGCGCTTGTCCTAATATGGACCAAATCAATCGCGTCAGACGCGTTTGTCCGCGTTTCTTCCTCCAGCTAACGCCCGAGAAAACGGCCCTTCCACTTTCACAATACCCACGTCACAATCACAATCATCATACACCACGACCATGTCGTCGCCTACAAATAGACGATCGACGCAGTCTTCCGCCAGCAACACACCACAGCGCCGCAGCCAGCGAGGCTCTCAAGTTCCGCGCTCCTCAGAACCTCCTGCCAGCGACCCACCCCTCCCTGACGCCGATGATGATCTTCCCAGCAGCCAGCTTCAGAGCGAACCGAACGGCGCTGGCAGTCGGAATGCAACTCCACGGCAATCTCAGAGCCAGTCTCAGAGCCAGGCGCCTCCTACGAGCTCTCCTCTGTTCTTCAGGAGTAGTCCTGCAGGGAGTCAGAGCCAGAGTCAATCGCAATCATTGAATGTGCCAGCCAACAATGTCAATAGCAGCAGTCCCCTCCGGCAGAGGACCGATGCCAACACGCCGGGAATGCTGGGTAGCGAAGGTGGCAGGACACCAAGGGCGATTGGTGGCATCGGCGGTAAGATGGGCCGAGAATGAAGTTGGTAACGTTACTGACGCGGTACAGATTCTTCACCGATCCATTACGGTACTAGCTCTGAAGCGGCGACGCCGCGGGCAAATGACATTACACATGATCCGCGTTCTGACTCGACTGGTCTGTTTGTGCGATCTGGACGATCTGGACCGCCAAGTGCGAGGGACAGGAGACACGATATCCACTCAGATGTGCTTGACAGCAGCAGCAGGAGAATACAGCAATTCGTTGACGAAAATGGTATACCAGTGCAAGGCGACCCATCTGATGCAGCTACGTTCTCCAACTTGAACCCAGACACTTCAGATGCTGCTGCGCTGGGTGGTCGCTCTACGCGTTTCATTTGGGGTACAGATGTGTCTATCACGGACTCGTTCTCAGCAATGAAGGACTTCCTGTACAACTTCCAGAAGAAGTACCGTTTAATCCAGGATGGTGAGCTTGTGCAAGGCGAGAACCTGGAGGCTGGCCATCCAGGTCTGGGAAAGGACTATGTTAACATGCTTGATACTATGCTTGAGCTTGGCACTAAAGCGTTTTACCTGGATTGCAGGAACCTGAAGGCTTACCCAGCAACAAGGAAGCTCTGGCATCAACTACAGTCTTTTCCAAGTGAAATCGTGCCTGTCATGGATACTGCCGTCAAGGACACTCTGATTGAGCTTGCCGAAAAGAAAATGGGCGAGAGAAGATCGCAACAGTCGCAGAACACCCCGGATCGTGCTAGGCATTCGAGCTCTATGCCGCCGATGCCTAGCTCTGATATGGACAATATGGAAGGTGATACTCCTCGACCGGCTGCGCAGCCAGTCGCAGACGAGCATGACTTAGTTGCAGAGGTCGAGCAGAATATCTATCGTACACGACCTTTTGGACTTGACAACACGATCAACCTGCGAGACCTAAATCCTGGCGACATGGACCAGATGGTGTCGATCAAGGGTCTTGTCATTCGCACGACTCCAATCATCCCAGACATGAAGGATGCATTCTTCCGCTGTTCGGTTTGCCATCATACTGTCAAAGTCGACATTGACCGTGGCAAGATTACGGAACCGACTCGCTGCCCTCGCGAAGTTTGCAGTGCTAGCAATAGCATGCAAATTGTGCACAACCGTTCTGGCTTTGCAGATAAGCAGATCATCAAGTTGCAAGAGACGCCAGATTCTGTGCCTGATGGTCAGACACCACACTCTGTCAGCCTTTGCGCCTACGATGAGCTTGTCGACACTTGCAAAGCTGGTGATAGGGTAGAGATCACTGGTATCTTCAAGTGCAACTCTGTTCGGGTCAACCCCCGACAGCGATCTGTCAAGAACTTGTTCAAGACATATGTCGACTGCCTGCATGTACAAAAGGTTGATAAGAGACGTATGGGCATCGACACGACAACTATCGAGGAGGAGTTATCCGAACAAGCTGCTGGGGGCGTCGAAGAGACTCGTCAAGTCTCTGGAGAAGAAGAGGAGAAGATCAGGGCAACTGCAGCGAGACCTGATGTCTACGAGCTGCTAGCTCGATCACTCGCTCCATCCATTTACGAGATGGAGGATGTCAAGAAAGGCATTCTGCTCCAGCTGTTCGGCGGCACCAACAAGAGTTTCCAGAAAGGCGGCTCGCCGAAATACCGTGGCGACATCAACGTTCTGCTTTGCGGTGACCCTTCCACCTCGAAGTCGAAAATGCTCGAGTACGTCCACAAGATTGCTCCTCGTGGTGTTTACACTTCCGGCAAAGGTTCCTCAGCTGTGGGCCTGACTGCCTATGTCACTCGTGATCCAGAGACACGCAGCTTAGTTCTCGAGTCTGGTGCCCTCGTGCTCAGTGACGGTGGTGTTTGCTGTATCGATGAATTTGACAAAATGTCTGATTCGACAAGATCGGTACTCCACGAAGTCATGGAACAGCAGACCGTGTCCATTGCCAAAGCTGGCATTATCACCACGTTGAATGCTAGGACGAGTATCCTTGCTTCCGCTAATCCGATTGGCAGCAAGTATAACATCAACTTGCCTGTGCCGCAGAACATCGACTTGCCTCCGACACTATTGTCAAGATTCGATCTGGTCTACTTGGTCCTGGATCGCATCGATGAGTCTGCTGATCGCAAGCTGGCACGGCATTTGGTTGGCATGTATCTTGAAGACGCTCCAGAGAATGCCAACAATGACGAGATTTTAGTATGTTTCGCCTCGAACCACTTTCCCTCGCTCTGACTAACATCTCTTCCAGCCTGTGGAATTCCTGACTTCCTACATCTCCTACGCCCGCGCCAATATTCAGCCCACCCTGACCCAACCTGCCGCCGACGCTCTCGTACAAGCTTACGTCGCCATGCGGAAGCTAGGCGAAGACATCCGGGCCTCTGAGCGTCGCATTACTGCCACAACTCGTCAGTTGGAGTCCATGATTCGACTGAGTGAGGCGCACGCCAAGATGCGTCTTTCCCTCGTAGTTGAGGAAAGTGATGTTAATGAAGCCGTGAGACTAATCCAATCTGCGCTGAAGCAGGCTGCCACAGATCAGAGGACGGGATTGATTGACATGGGACTTTTGACTGAGGGAACAAGTGCGAGTGAGAGGAAAAGGAAGGAAGATCTGAAGACTGGTGTTTTGGGTGTATTGGATGAGATGTTGAGACAGGGCACTGGAAGTGCGAGGTATGGTGATGTTGTGAGAACATTATCTGAGCAGAGCTCTGTTCCGGTTGAGGGGCAGGAGTTTGCGGAGGCTGTGAGGTCTCTTGAGCAGGAAGGTAAGGTGCAAATTATTGGTGAGGGACCACGACGGAGCATTAGACGAGTCACTGGAGGCGCATGATGTTTATGCAGAATAAGCTTGTTGGGTTTAGGCGCAAAATGCATGTTAGTGCGAGCGATGATCTTGGTAGTGAATCTGAACGTGTAGACTTCTCGTTGGCCCCTTCTTCGAGTAGCAAGATTGATCACTCGAGTTTTTCGCTGGCATGTGCTTAGCTTGAACCGGCACATAACACCGACTCTCTCCGCACAGGTCGTACAAACAACTCGTCGGCCGCAGGTCGGAAAGATCGTTCAACTTCAGGACATCCTTGATGACATGTCGAACTGTCACACGAAGGCCACAAAGCGCTTGCCAGCGTTCGAGTTGATCAGAACCTGAGAGACTATTGCGAGCGGACTCAGATCTGAACCTGGCCTACCAGGCCTCGCGTTGCCGACACAAGCAGCGAGAGAACACCACATTATAGCCCATGCGGGCGGTATATACACGCCGTCATTTCGAAGAAAGCCTGCGACTGCGCACACGCGACTCCGACGATGGAAAATTAGCCGCGAAGGGAATACTGCTGCTCGGCCGATGGCCTCCAGCGAGACAACCTACTCGAAGATGGGCGTCTCTCTCTCTCTCTCTCCTCGCTCGTCGTTCCCACTAGTATTGTCGCGTCATGATCGCTGCGCACGTCACTCGCCACGCACGCTCTGCATTACTCTTTTTGAGCGTCCCGGGGCTCGATGCTTTCCTACGTCCTAGACTCGCAGTTCACCTACAAACATGCCTTTTGCTATGTCGTTCAGCGCGGCAACACTAGCGTAGGCTTCAATTACAATTATGATACCGGGTTTCACTTAGAGACAGCGCATGCCTCCAATGGCTATTTTTACGTTCGGATCAGCCATTGTAATCACGATCTTCTATTACGACTCCACAGGGACTGAATTCTCTACCCGAAAGTGAAGATGTATGCCCAGGACGTATTATGAATCCGTGCGGAGGAGCAGGCAAGAGCCAGGAACCAGCGGTACAATCCTGCAGCTTCGTGTCAAGGTGACACAAGCTTTACATTGCTGCCCATGGCATCAGGTGCTGCTTCATAGGGTAGGCCATGACGTTCGGGAACATCAGTGAGCTACTCAGACCGTGAGTGAGCACCCGCTCGATCGCAAAGAATCCCGGCAAATGCCTCCGCCCGTTCTCAATCCATGCCAACACATCTTGATAAGGCTACAAACTAATTGATTGCCCCCTCCTCCTCCGTTTCACCAAACCTCCGCCAGAGCAATATATTCGAACATGTAAAGAGCTGCGGGGGTCGGCCAGTCCAGTACGAGCCATTTATTGACTTTGAAGCTATTGCTCGAGGACTTTTGGGGGAGTAGTTCCCGCGGAGCGCATCTCCTTGTAGAAAGACGTCGACTTCCACTTGGGAACATTGCTGGTTATTGCCGAGGCTGTCGTAGGAGAGAATGGCGAAGACGCTTTGTTGAACACAGCTGTTGGCGAGGGAGAGCTTTGATGGTGAAAGTAGCCAACAATGAGAGCTGGCAACTATATGCTCGCAAAAGATCGGACCCATGTCATGTTCTGTGCGTGCTCGTAGAAGTTGTTTGACCACTACGATGAGATCACGACTTTCCTGGGCCCCGTGGTCCCAGCGGCCGTCGAGCAGACTGGTATGGAGCTTTGAGTTAGATGGAGGTCTTGTTGCCCTTGACGAGGCAGGGCACTGCGACGCGAGGCTTGATCTTCAGAACGTCCGGGGAGTGCTGCTCGTTGGTGAAGAAGTCGAGCTCGACATGCTTGAGCTGCATACCGAGCAACGCTGCTAGTACACGGACTTTGTGGCTGTTGCCAGGCGATTCGAAAGGGGAAAGTGTTCCTGCTGGAATAGTGGCGATCGTGGAGAGTTTGGTGCTTTCTGGTGAGTATGCCAGAAACTTGGCATATAGTCCTCCGCAGTACGCTTCTTCTCCCCTAGCATCATGAGTGAGCTTCGTTACGCCATGAGCTCTAGCACTTGAGCGCAATGGTGTACGTGGGACAAGTGGACAGCTTGTCGATTCTGGTATCGAGTCTGTTCTTGCTCCTGCAAGTGCTTGGTTATATCTCAAGCTTAGGAACGTGTCTGTGTGCTGCTTTTTAGCTGATGTGTTCGATGCGGTCTACCTCTAAGCTCCGTGGCTCCAGCAGGAAATCTAACTGATTGGCGGGATAAAGAAGACCGACGTTGGAGTATGTGTGTTCTTTTAGAGTGCGATAATGCTGTAGCGTCTTGTATGCTGCGGTCAGCTTGCCGGCGTTGCCTGGGTCCAAGACGCTCTTAATATGCTTCATCACCGTGACGATGAGGTTGAAGTCTTCATCAACACTTGCGGCACAAGCAAGAATGCTCAGCGGCCATCGGAGAGCGGGATTGGCAGGCTCTACTACGCACTGCTCTTTCAGAGTTGTGACGGCTCTGGAAAGATATAGCTGGATGTCTGGATCTTCGGCAACGGCAAGTGGTCGCGTGATTTTCAGCAAGTGTATGCGAAGCGCGTGTATCGTGATGTTGTTCTTCGCTCGATACAGATCCACAATGTGACCCAATTGAGAGCCGTACATCGTTGGCACCTGCCCTTCAAGTTGATCGAGCTGATGCCATATCACATCGAAAGAGTGCATAGTGCTCCGCTGAACAATGCCAATCGCTCTGTCGGCCTGTGTCTGCCGTAACAGTACACTGATGCGGAACATGACCTGGTAAATGCCTCGAAAGCCGCCGAGGAATGGTGATGAGCTGTAGTCGCTGAAAAGGCCATCGAAGGCCGTGCCCCAGTCTCCTGCGACATCGGCTATATCAGCGTGGTAGGGTGACATGGAGCCAAGGTTGAAGATAATGGATTCTGCAACCATTCGATAGAGGTCGAGGAGATTCTGATCCTCGTGGCCTGTAAGCTGCGTTAAGCGAGCCGTGAGTAGCTTTCTGCAAGCCTCAAAATGAGCTACCGCGTTTACGGGATCGCCTAGCTTGAGAGACTGCACACGTCAGTCGTGGTGGCATCATTTGAAGACGGGGCAGAGATTTGCTCACCTCCAGCAGTCCAAGGAAGACTATAGCCGTGATAGCTGCATCTCTTCCTGCAGGGTCCTGGTCCTCGTAGACCCTAGTTGATGTCATCTTGACTATACAGCTCTGGTAGTTCTGTAGAGACAGCTTGTATGCATCATCGTGTTGCGACACACATGCGGAGAACGCCACGATAGCATCCCTAACCAAGCGATTCTGTGTACATAGCGTTCCAAACAGCGTCTCTTTACGATATCGATCTGCCGCCATGATAGAGACTAGTGGCTTGAGAACCATAGCACTGTCGAGGGTGATCTTCCGCTCAAGGTCGCTTCGAAACGGTGGGTAGCCGTTGGAGATTGCCTTGCGAGGCTGTGGGGTTTGGTTGGCCTTGAAATTAGTTAAAGATATGAGTAAGTGTTGTGTCTTAATGTCCGATTCTTCCCTCGGAATGCAGTTCAGACCTAACCGGACGCAGTGACCGCATTTTGGCTTCGCTTCGTCGCACTTCTTCTTTCGCGCCAGACACGTCAAACAACCTGTCCTGACCTTCAGCCGGGGAGCCATTTCGTGAAGGATGCTCGCATGCAGAAGCCGAGGAAGTGTTCGTTGGCGGCAGCAGCTGGACTTGGCAAATACGAGGTCCGATTTCGTATGCACTACACACTCAATTGTGGCGCACCACGTTATGTTGGCAACGTTTTTCGCAGCCACCGATGAGCCAGCATTATGGTGGCTTGTGTATGGTCACGGGATGCGAACGGCAGAACTCCCGCAGTATCCCACGAGAACCCTGCAGGATATCACACTCGGAATGGCAGGGTAGCTCTTTGCCGTCCCCGATGCAATTAGGCATAAATAGATATACGTCTAAGCTGCGCTCATGAGCTTCAGCAGAGCATTTTTGAAATAGCTGCTAGATAATATCTCATGTGGTTGGTGTGCTTGGCGCAGGGATTCTCGCTTTGGCGTGGATGTAGCTCTGTGATGGTTTTTTTTATGGAGGTGTTTCGCGGGTGGGGTCGTCAATCTGCAGGGGCCTCGTTGTAGATAGTCATCGGTACACTAGGATTGGGATTTCGACCGAGATTTGGACCTGCCTGGAGCATGTCGCCTATGCAAATCAATATCATGCCGCCGTGGACATCGCATGCGCGTGTGCTGCCAGCGACATCTGGCCTGCTCAAGATCGTCATGTACGATCGTTGGGCTCTGCTGATCACCCGATTACTGAAGAGCTTGTGGCGGCCAAGATCATCTATTGCCAGCCCAAAGCAGCCTGCTCTGTCACTGCTCGTCTGATGCTACCAGCGCACAGGACCAGACTATCTTTTCGACCATGGAGGTAGGGCAATGCAACTTCTCAATTACACTTTCTTTTGTTTTTCTGGCTAGCACAGTGATGCTAACGAAGGTCCTCACGACCAGGCGGAGGCTTTGCATGCTGTGCATGGTCTTGAGAATCGTCAGGTCCCGGTGGCGACTTTCCGAGACGCCATGGAATCCACGATGTAGGCGCCGATCCCGGAGACAATTGGGTCCTGCGGTGGCTGATTTGTCATGCCACTGAATGGACGCAGACTGACCAGGCAACGATTGGTATTTTTACCATGCTGCAATCGAGCCTCAGCGACAACATGACTGAGGACATAGCCATTACCAACCCGGTGTCGGACCAAGACCGGGAAATCCGCCTTGTATGCTCAACAACAAGGAGCGTGCCCATGAAAATATTGCGAAGTCGATCGGTATAGACAAGGGTCGCGGGTGCCAGCACTGTGGATAGTGGCAATTGAGAACGACAACGGGCCTCGGACTATGCGACCACACAGCCGAGCCTGGAAGATGGTCAGCACCGACATATACTCCCAGGTCGAGAAAAGGAAAAGCCACGGCGGACCTAGCTGAAAGCAAACATCAGGCAGATGCCAACTTGGCCAGCACATCCGCCAATTTCTTGCCGCTGCCACACGTGCGCTCTATGCCCATACTGACAGCCCATGCGGAGGGTCTAGGCTCGCCAGGCGACAGAGAGTGCTTCGACAAGTCCGGGCAGTAGCCTTCTGCAGCATCGATGTCCGTGGCAATGGGCTCATGGGCGTTCAAGCAGAGGCTTGGTGGTTGTCGATGCTTCGCCTCGTCACACATCGACTTGACGACACGGAAGTGGCCACACTTCGTCCAGGTGATCAGGTTCGCATAGCACATGATGCTGCGGTGGCAGTAGCAACAGCGTTGGGAGAGGCGAGCAGCTGTGCGTTGGTGGTGGATGGTGGATGGTGGATGGTGGGTGACAGAGTGTGGATGGATCTGGAGGGGGTGAAGGAGGGTGTAACGTGCAAAAGAGAGCATGGCAGGCAAGTTTTGGTTTAAGCTCGGCCAGGACAGCATTATTATATGTGATCCCGAGCGCATGCTCTCTCCATGTCTCTCCCTGGCTTTGACGAAAATGCAGGGTTGAGTGCCGCGATGAGGCATGGCGTCTTCACAGGAACAGATGATCGTCGGCATTGCGGCTGATGCGAGGCTTGAACTTCGGTGGTCCATCTGGCCGCGATTCGTCGTGGAAGAGAGGCAAAGGCTGAGGGAGAGCGCCTTTTGGAGACATGCATGCACAGACAGCAAACACGACTTTGGCGCGCTACAGCACGGCGGAACGCGTTCTGATTCGTGCACGACTCCGTGGACCCCGATCGGCCTAATCGATAGAACTAATGTTGCCCGGTGTTGCTGCTGCTCACACCCTGGTAGCAATGACGCCTGCCTCAGTGCACCTCACAGTTGACACCGTTCCGCCTCATTCGTGCGCCGCGCGCACACACACCGCAAATGATGGGAATCCAGGCGGAACTGTGCTTCGTCTCGTCTTCCGCCGCGACGCTGGACTTCCCGTCGTCGCCCACGTCGACCATCCTCGCGACATCCCCAGCACGACAGCTTCGCATGTTGACCTCCTCGTGGCGTGCTGAAGCGTGCTCGCGAGCATGGTGACCGTGCTCGCCACGAGCTTGCCGGCGAGCAATTCAGGCGCGAAATGCCTCATCCCGATGGCGAGACGTCCTTGGTGCTTGTACTTCGGCCACCGAGGATCCATGTTCAAGCATGTCCATATATAGTGACCAAGGGTGGCTACAGTACTGGACGACCGAGCCTGCCGCGAAAGAAGAAGCGTGCGCACGCAACTCGTGGAGCCCCATAGAACGTAAAACCGCATCCACACTTGGGAGAAAGGGCCTCTGCCAACCGCAGTGCTGCTGTGCTTTGATGGCTGGAGTCCAAGAGCTGAGGTCGAGATTGAGAACAGCAGCTTTATACAAGCATCCCAGGCTGGAGTGCAAGCCAGACGAGAACCGGAATACAGAACAGACTGCGTCGATGGGGGTGGACGACTGAAGGAGTTCCGCCTTCTCGTTGGCATTGAACCAAGACAAGTCTTCCGCCGCAGGGGACGGCTTCAGGCAAATCGTCGCCGACAACCATCAATCACGAAGCAACCAACACCGAATATGGGAATCTATACTACTATCATGTGCGATGCTGAGTGAGACCAACCAGAAGAGCCACTTTAAGTTTTCTAATCGTCTGATCACAAGTTGTTGCGGTCTTCAGGTTGTGGTTACAGCTGCGTTGACCGCTCGGAACGCAGTGACGAGCGATCAATACCGTAATCGCTGGGTTTCTGACCTACCTCAAGGGATCTGGTCTATCAAACAGGTTAATGTACTTCCAACGCGAATGGAGCAACATCAGAGGATTCATTATTGAGCATCCTGATTACTCCACGGAAGCGTAACAAACTCTACCGATTCCGTCCTTGCATGCGGCGCAGCGGTAAGTGCCGTGATCTGGTTCAGATAAGAACCTTCACATTCCTGCTTTCCCCACTTCAACCATTGGAAGCACGGACGGCTCGGTGTGAGTGCCAGACTGTCACGGACCAAGTTTCGACCAGGATGCCACGGCAGGAGGAGTCTGAAAGACTACCAGGACTTATTCAAACGATACAAGTTTCCGCTGAAAGTCCCAAGCAATGTGGCTGACCTCGACACTTCAAAAATCGGTGTTTGGACGTGGTGCCACCTTACCCACTAGTCCGGGCGCCGTCGGCAGCCCTTGGTCTTTGCTCATCAGAATGCTGAGCTGGCCACGCCCAGAGCAGCAGCGAGCAATGGTATCCCAAATGGTGTTGTCTTCTTGGTCTAAAACGTCACTTGAGGACGTCGCCGCACAGAGAAGACGGCGATGTCTATGCAATACAGGTGCCATTGCAGAAGAACCGGTCTGTCACGACCTCAATGAGTTCAAAAGAGCACGAGGCGATATCTCTCTCTCTCTCTTTAGCTCAGAGCCAGAGTTGGCGAAACTGTAGGCAGTAGTCTCATAAGAAGGCCATTTTAACACGATTGTCCTGGATGTAATCGCGCCAGCTGTAATTGTTGTCGTTTTGGATCCGCGCTTCGTTGCCTCATCAGGCAGAGTGCCTCTACAGCGCCAGACGCCGGTCTTCGAGGAGGTTTCCCACCAGCTGCGTAATCTCGTACAAATTGCGCAGCCCGCCGTACTGATGATTGCAACATTATGACATTGCAAGACTCGTTTTTGACCCGGAAACTTCAAGCGAATGAATTGCTCCGTGTCATTGAGATACAGAAGCGCATGTTCATCTGTCTCCTACGAACAGCTGTTCTGGTTAGTTTTTTGCCAACACAACGATTTCCTGTGCTTGTGTGCCTGTCATCAACGTGAGACCGGGCTGGAGAGCGTCGCATTTGGCTATCCATGAAGATCGGACTGGCATATGTACGGGAGAATGAGAAGTGAGACTTGCCGTTCCAGAGCTGCGCTAACTTCGGCACAGAGGCACTTTCTCGGCACAGAGGCACTTTCTCGGCACAGACCGCGTGCCGGAGGCATAGACAACCGGAAGGAGAATTTTTTAGCCTGAATGAATATGCGAAGCGAAGCACATCTTGTCGTCCACGATGTGCCTTCAGACGGAGACGATGTTTCACCAGAACGTACTCGTTGGAAACTGCGACGGAAGCTTGTCCAGACCTGGGTCTTGAGTTTGTGGATCATCACCAGGTTGGAGCATAAGTTGTTGATCGGACTGCTGCTGCGTTTGCCGGCGGGCAGCAGAATCCGGATTCGAGATCGAGAATAGTGCTTCTGCAACATCACGCGTCTCCTCACTATACCGTCGTTCATGTAGACTGCTCCCGCTGTCTTGCTGCATTTGCCAAGGAGGTGTGTGGTGGTAATCTATGCCAGCAAGGCTTTGCTGGTGTCCGTTTGGGTAAGGCGAAATGAGTCCGTTGTCTCTCGATATGGTATCAACCAAAGGGGGGACCGATACAGGCTGAAGCCCAGGCGCCGGGAGATTGCCATGAGGGCCGCTGGTTTGTTGTGTATCGGTAATCACTCCTGCCTGTGGTTGCATGTCCGGAGGAAGTCTAGAATCTCGCATGCCACGTTGCCTTTGCCACTCTCTGATACTCTCCACTCTGTTCAAGTGATATGTCTGCCAATAGTCCTGTCCAGACAGGCTACCGGCCCACGTCTGGTGGCTATGCCCACCCGCGGAGTTGCCAAGATCGCGGCGTAGGACATCTGTAATTGTGCTGTCTGGCACTTCTTCGAGCAGACCGAGCAGTAACTTCTCCGTCTCCTGCAGACGGTCCTGCAGTGATCGGAGGTAGTCCTTGGCTGGTCCACGCTTCTTCTGGTCGCTCCACCAGCAGTCTTCATTGTGCATTCGGCATTGGTCGCATACTGGCTTTTCACCGCTGCATTTCTGCCGTTTAGCACGGCATACAGCGCAAGCAGCAGTGATGCGCGACCTTTTGGGCTTGTCTGAAGAGCTGGCAGGCATCCTTTGGTGGAGGGATCAGCTGTACATACGTGGATTTGTGTCGGTGGTTGTAAGGGGTAGGCAGAAGTGCTGGCTGAATATTGACGAAGAAAGGCCGTTCGGCCGAGGCAATCGCGAAAATGACGCGCTCCAGAGACTTCCATGTACGGAAGAGAACAACGACATTGTAGTAAGAAGCAAGGCTCCTCCCATCATTCATTTATGTCATTCAATACATTTCAATTCATTCAATACATTTAATTCATTCAACACATTTCAATTCATTCAATACCTTCAATTCATGTAATACAGTCAATCCACTCCATCTACTCCATTCAGTCCATCCAATCCATTCAATTCATTGAATTCATTCAGTTCACTCATCAATCTCTGCCAATATCACCGTCATCAGTAGCCAACGCGACGCTTGTGATCAGATCAGATCAGAATAGAACAGAACAGAAAAGACTGCAAACACACTGGGCGCGAAAATGCAGCCTCGCCATATGACTTGTAGATAGAGTCGTCCACGAGCAACCACTAGACGGGACAGCTTGATCTCCCTTTAGTAGTGACTTGGAACGCTTACCTACATGTTTTCCCTTTCTGCTGTCGACCTTGTCCTCCGATCTGCAGAGATCGCAACAACGATCGGAGTCTGACAGCTTTGGCGAGGACGACGCATACCTTATCTGATTAGCCTCCTCCTCTAAGATCAGAAGACTGCTTGCAAACGCCATGTCTCCACCATTCAGACGCCTTGGAGCGCAGCTACGCCCACAATGACGAAGCAGGGCGATCCTCAAGCGACACCAGTCTCTTGTTGGCGTCACGGAGTGGACCGTGAACGACTTCTTCCAGCATCTTTCAAGTGGAACAATCTCGTCAACATTAGCAATGCGAGCCAGAGTGTCGATCATCAGACATGCGTCCCGCCTGAGTATCCTTCAACGCGTTGCACATGATGATGCATAGTTGATTTCCAAAGGCATCGCGTGCAACTCGTCTTATTAAACTTATTACTTTTGGCCTAGAAAAATGCCGCCAGGAAGTGTTTAGCGGCCTAGCAAGCAGTTCCTAGCAGCGCCGTTGCGAATACCATTGCGTACTGCACATGCACATGGTGGCACGTTACGTGAACTGATCGCCACGACCGCTCGATCTGATCCTGCGTCGCTTTACAGACCGATAGGCAGCCTTGCCACCGCATACAGTTGGCAACGTTTCATGCGAGCCAGAATCAAGCTTATTGACCTGCTTTCCTTGCGATCGATGAGCCAATCCAAGCTACCAATAAGTCCCCCGCTACCCTACCTGAGGTGAAGGCGTCTTGCTTGCCCCAAGACTCAAGCATAATTCGGTACCTGCGTGAGACATCAGCACGTTTGGCACGTGTGAGACATGCACTTGTAATCCAACACCTGGCCAATGCGTCAACGTCTCCACGCGACGCCGTTACGTAGCGTTGAGAGGAACGGGTCTATGCCGATCTATGATACGCAACTCACGCATCGATGCTATTGTGAATGCCACGATCTGAAGAGCACACATCTCAGCTTGGCGAGGGTATAAGCGTAGCGAGTTTATGCTGTGTCGGGCAATTTGTCTCATCCAGCTTGCTGAGCAGCCAAGCAGCTTATGGTCTCGTGTTCACAACACCGCGGGATATTCCATTCCTCGATGGCTCTTTCCGAACATCGTTGTCTGCTCTCCTCTTTCCGCCCACTCCTTCGTTGCAGCTGTGCGATCAGACCGATGAGGCGGACCCCTAGGTGTCCAATGCAAACATGGTCGAAGTGCTACGAACCACGTTGTCGGGAACTGAGCTGTCACGAGCACCTGTCGTACACAAGGTATATGAAGAACACTTCAATCGCACAAACTGAAGCACAGCATCACACTCAATACAATCACTCCAGACACCCATACTCACTCCAAACACCCATACTCACTCCAAACACCACCAACCATCCAACAAATCATGCACTTCTCATGCTTGACCTCGGCCATTTTCGCCGGCGCTGCCTTAGCACTTCCAGTAGCAGTAAGATTCCAAGAGCTGGTCCCTAGCGCCGTTACATATCTAAATCTTTTCATCGCAGCAAGTGACAAACCCAAATCCTATTGCGGGTCTTGTGACAGCAGTCGGTGCGGACACTACTGGCATTGGTGCCGGCCTCGCTGCAGCACTCCCTCTTGTCGGTGTCGGGGCTGGCGCAGGAGCGGGAGCTGGGGGCGTGGGTGGCGGTAAGCCGTACTACAATCCACTTTTGTATGAGATGATGATACTGATACTGCCAAATTTTTCAGGCCTTGGAGCGGGTGTAGCTAATCTTGTTGGCGCCAACGTAGCTACGACCGCAAACTCTGCTGGCGCGGGAACTGCACTGGCTGCGGGTGTCCCGGCGTTGGGTGTTGGTCTTGGAGCTGGTGTCGCAGCGACTCCACAGGCGGCTGGTCTAGGACTAGGCCTTAACCTTGTGAAGTAGTGAGTGCAGGACAGATGTGAATGAATGATTGTGATGTGGGCGTTTGGGTCGAAGTTCCTTGGATGGCCGTGTATACACGATGGCAATGGTAAATTTAATGTAGTCTCTCTCTTGTAGAATAGTCTGAATGGGTCCGTAAGTCCATAACCTCGTTCCACGTTGACGGTCCAGCCGGGGTACAAGTACATTCACATTCAAAATGTTCTTGGAGAGGAGTCCTGATTGCATGACCGAATTTGGTGAGACTGCTTTCACATCTTGCGAGTGTCGCAACACGACGCCTTCATGATGATCAAATTATAGAGCGGAGGTTGTTTTTCGTCGTGTGCAGCCGCCAAAGCGGCTGATGCTAAAAGTCAGCATCACCTAAAGCCGCGCCCAATCGCGAAAATGTGAACGCCATGAAGGGGAACTTCATACAAATTTGTCGCACCGCTGGATGCTATACTCTTCTGTGTAGCTGTGTGGGATCTATTATTCCCGTGTGGTAAAAGCAGTCTGCTTAACCTACCCCCGTAGGGAGGTGAGCTCGCCCTCTTCGCGGCGAGAACATGCCTGTGCGGTGGACATTCCACGGCGGCGCCTTTGAGAGGCATCTCCCAATTGCCACCGACAACACTCCCCAGCCATTTTTTGCGTCCATGTGTAATGTCGCATGATGCATTGGTTCCCTGGAGAATGCTGTTGCTGGAGCAGTGGACGATTGCGAACATACAAAGGCGGCCTCCCGAGCAGGCGCCCGCGGGACGATGCTCGGAACCTGGTCCGTGCCAATCACATGCTTCGAACTCATGCTAGCGCCCTTAGACCCTGGGCCACAACGCGAGTAGCGTAGGGCATCCGTGCACTCTCACTCTCGAGTTCAGTCGGACACTTTCTTGCGTACTCCTCCTCAGTTGCTCGATTTCCTACTGACGCGCGCACCATTGACGAATCCTCGAAACCTTGCGACACATCCACTGTGCCTTCCTCGAATCCTTTCGCTCACCCATATATAGCTTCCCGAGCTCGTAGACTTCGTTGTATTTTGCGTGCAAAGACTGAAGCTGTTGCGACCCCCCCAACGAGACATCCTCCTCGAACCTCTTTTCCATGACCGAGATGGCATGCTAGATCCACTACAGCCATTGGTAGATCGCCAATGGCGGCCTACTTTGGTGGCAGCAGGATAGTCGAGCTGCCCAATGGCGGTTGTGGCTTCCGAGACCTGACTGCTGGCGGGAAGGCACCGACATGTGGTTGTAGGCGGTTTTGGTTGGATGCTAGCAATGGCCCTCCTCAGGACAGTGAAAGAGCTGAGTGGTGTTTCTGTGGCCATCATGCGTGCTTTCACGACAACATAGTGAATCCATTCACGCCACGGTCACAGACGGTTCCTCCACCCAACGTGCTTCCTAGTGCTTTACAGGCCAATGCTGCCACTCAACCCGGAGCAGCGCCTCCGCCAACATGGAGCGAACTGATAGCGACACCAGCCGATGGCAGTGGTAATGGGTCTCACGGCAACACTAACGTTGGCAGGATCACAGCAGGACTGGGCACAACGGATACATCGCAGCCGCAGTCAGAAGCGCCGTCAGTCAATACGAAGCTATGGCAAGCACTGAATAGCTTTGCGCGGCAACAGGAACGCTACGGTAGCAACTGCGGGGACACCACGATACTACCATCTACGGCTGTACCTAGCGTTTGCAGTGGGCCACCACCACGGCGGAGGCCGAGTCCAGCCCGAGAACTTCGAGAGCGCATGCAACAGAGTCGCGATAGGCCCAGGAATCCGACTGTTGGCATACCTCCTACCACTCTAGTCAGTCGCGTGGAAGAGTACAGTGCCACGGAAGTCGCGACGCCTAGTGTTCGAGGCACGCCAGACTTTCGCGCTGCAATGCTAGCTGCAACGGCACCGACTGGCTCTCAGTTGGCTCGTGTTCCAGCGGCTCCCTCGTCGTTGCCTGCCGCCGATACGACATCGAGGCATGATCATGCGCAGAGGCCGACGGACATGCAGTCCACAATGCCAGCCTTGACGGGCATGGGGCCTTCATTGTCGATCCAGGAGATGTGCAACACTATACAAGACTACGGCCGTCGGATTAGTGTACTTGAAGGCATGTCGTTTCAGCAGAGCGACCATACCCAGGGTCAACTCGAACTCCACGACGGTCGCTTGCTGGACCTGGAGCATTGGCGGGTTGAGCAAGATCGCGTCCAAGACGTCGATGACACTCAAGAGCGGCTCCATGCTGTGGACAGCCGCGTAGACGACCTTCAGAGTTGGCGCAACGAGCAAGACAGGTTCAAGATCAGCCGGGAGAGCGACGACAGCGCAGAAGAGTCCCCCAGCAAGAGCAGATGCCCGCTAGGTGACAGGAGGTCATTTGCATCCGACATGTCTGACGAAAATGCTGCTGCTCAAACAGAAACAGTTGTCCTTGCAACTCTGGCCGCGCATGCAGAGACGGGACCGCGCATCGATGCTCTTGAACTTCGCATCACCAGCCTGGAAAGTGCCGCCTGGCCGTCTCGACAGCGACCATGGCAAGTACAGGTAGTCCTCCTCCCCTTCGGCCGCGAGCTGCCAGGAATCTGGTTCACTGCAACCGAGTCGTCTCGCCGCTCGTCGGTTCGTTCGGCTGCAAACGCCTCCGAAGATTGGGGGGGGGATGGATCGAGACCTACAAGCAAAACATCATTTGCATCTGCAGCTAGCAGCGCTGCTTGGACAACCGAATCAATCGAGGCTTGGGCCAAGCAGACGCAAGACGACTGGCTTTCACCGAAAGCATGCGGCCCGAGCGGCACTGTGTTCCAAAGACTTGCGAGTCGTGGCTTGGTTCGCAACGTCGTACTGCATCAACCAGATGCACGCCACATACTAGCCGCTCTCTTGACCGCGTTCGACGGTGTGCTCGACCATGAAGGCGCCATCTCCCCAGTGGCAGATACGAGGAGGTATCATGGCTTGCAGGAACGTTTTATACCCTTGCGCAAAGTGCGCAAATCCACGCGGCTGAGGTTCCTGAATCAAAGTGAGATGGTCTCGCCAACTAGCTGGAGTGCAGAGTTCCTCGATGCAAGCATCTTCATGAAAGTCAACGATGGAGAACGGAGACTGTACTTGACTACACCAGAAGCGTATACTCAACCACCGCAGCCTGGCTGGTCATGGCCTGCTCTCAGAGACCTACCTCCGACGGCCATCGACGGTGAGCCGCAAGCTGCCAAGATCATTGCCAATGTTGTTGAAGCGTGCTGGTCCTACAATGACCGATTAGACCATCCTGCAAGCGTGCACTCTTCTTTCGCACAACAGCACGAGTCTCCTTGGGGCATCTCTAGCAAAGCAGGGGCCGTTCTTGTCGCTGACGTCTTCTCGCTGCGAAGTTCTCGCAACCCACAGGGCCGGTCATCATCGTTGCCGGAGGTCACCTCTCCAGAAGTACTCGCAATCGGACAGTCCTCTAAAAGACGTGTAGCATCCTTCGAACTGGAGCCTGTAGCGCAGACGGTGGAATACTCACCAGCATACACCTCCAAACGTCGCCGCACATCAACTTCGCCAGATCTCGAAAGACGAGGCGTCAACTTCACCCCAAAGTGGAGTCCAGCAGAAGACATTAGCTTCGGTAGGAGCAGCCAAGCAGCAAGCAATAGAGCTCGAGGCACTACTCCATTCGCATATCCCACGCCGCACAGCCATCTTGACTCTAGAGGCGGTGATGGAGATACTGGAATCGATGTTTACAGCCAACATGGCGATGACGACGACGACCACGACGACTCGGAAGAGTGGAATGGCATGCAAGATGCTCCGGACGCCGAAGGCGGAGACGTACCTGAGGAGGTGATACATGTACAGCGAATCGACCAGGTCATAGAAGATCTCTACAGCGAGGATGACCTTGATGATGGGTTGACCATCTATGAAGTTTGAAAGGACGCCGGCATGGCGATCGACATCTTGGTACATGCATAACACTGAAGCATGGAGATCGAGATCTGATCAGAATTTGTTGTTGATACACTTATAGCGAATAGCTCATTGCTCAATAGTGGAAGCGGCGAGGTTTTGAGGCCGCGATGTAGACTGATTCTCTCAAATCACTGTAGATCTAGCTGAGGACGAGGATAGAATCTCCAATCTGAATAATAAAGAGGGCATCAAGGTTCCTCCATCGTGTCATGAGACGAGTTCTCCGTATACACTCACAATGTTGAGGCAGTCAGTGCTGTCACCTTGGCGACGAGTACATGCACTCGTGCAATGCTCCTCCACCTCAGCCACATCCACCTCCCAGCATCTACAGACGCTGTCTCTGCACAACAGGCTGCTGCATCTACCACTCCAATCCATTCCGGGCGCCAACGATACCGGTGCATAGGACTGGATGCACCAAAAGCGCTACTGCACTACCCGGAGTGTACGCAGCTACAGTAGAGCGCTCTACCTTTCCAGTGCATACGGCACCACCATGGTGCCCGACCATGGCTTTCGTATAACCAACCAGTTCCAGGGCGGTACATCTGCTACCGTTCCCAATCCCCCCTCCCTTCACTTTGTTTTGCATTCAGGAGGATGAGGACGACACGACCCATGCGCGCGGAGGCGTGAGGACTTACAATGCTTCATTCATTCGACCGGCTACGTTGCACGCACGGCAGATGCTTCTTTCGTTGGCCGTTCGCTTCCGACATCAATTCATCTCATCCGCGTACCTTGTGGTACTTCTGACCCGCCTATGAAAGCCTCATAAAGTCGTACACGCGCCGAGCGATTCGTTACGATATTCAATGTTCCTACTATCCCTGCAGGATGATCAGGGTTCCCCGCAAGTTGCGCTTTACCCTGAGCATGTACAGCGGATCCTGATTGTGGAGAGAGTTTGACACCACATGGAGAAGGTGAGTGGCTTCTTGGCGGGCCTTTCATATGGTATGCATGGCAATTCTTCCACCGTGCCAATCGCAGCACACGGAGTATCTCAGGGACCCCCTTCAAGGACGCGCAAAAGTGGGTTGAGGACCTCCCCCAGCGCTCACCTTACGTAGCCGGCACTCGTGGATCGTTCCCTCATGTGTAGGCAGCACGATCGTGGATGAAGGCACAGGAGCATGTCCCATAGACATAACAGCTTCCAGCGCTGATGTTGGCGATTTCTGGTGTTGGGGGGTAGAGTATGAGGAGCCTTGAAATGCTTTGGAAAGTGCTAACATTCTTGCGATGCCTTGTGAGACAGGCCAATGCAGCACGCGGCAAGCTGTTGCATCCGCTCGACCAAACTTGATCCTTGGAGAAGCTCGCTCGATTCGATCGCTGTGATCTACTTGAGCACCATCGTGACAGAAGGATGCTGGACTTCGCTGGGTTCTCCGCATCCGAATCTCACGCTGTGGCTCATGTCCTGGCTGGCTTCAATGGCCTCGTAGCAATACCAATGGTTGGCATGGACACGAACAGACTGCGCGTTGGCGTTGGCCTTGTCCTCTTGTGCGGCTAGGACGTTTGGCAGCCTACACGATGGCCTATCATCGACGAGCGCATGAGGTGATTGAGCAGCGGTCGGATATCTTAGGCTCGGGCTGCCTGCATCGATGCGCTTGAGTTCGCTTTATCCGCAGTGGCGTAAGCTTGCATGCTACACCATCTTCCTTCTCATCAAACGGTCCCTTGTCCTTCCATGTACAACGGACGTGGGACAGCAAAGCTCCTCTCTCCCGAACATCTTATATTGTGCGGGGGAGTCGAAGCTGATATACTGCGTTGTACCACGCTGACCTGAGAACTTCTTGATCTCAACCCTCTTGGGCATCCTCCCTCTTTACCAAACCAACAATAACATTTCTGTCGGCTCCATTGGAGTTTGCTTGTATCTAGACATTGAGGAACAATCCCTCAAGATGACGATCCCAGACGAAGTTGATATCATCGTGTGCGGTGGAGGATCATGCGGGTGAGTAGTGTCTCGCAGCTGGAGTAGAAATGAGGAGCACAACTAACGCTGGTACAGTTGCGTCGTGGCCGGTCGTTTGGCCAACTTGGACCACAAGCTACAGGTCTTGCTCATTGAGGCTGGAGAGAGCAATCTTAACAACCCATGGGTGTTTCGTCCGGGTATCTACCCACGCAACATGAAGTTGGACAGCAAGACTGCTTCTTTCTACTACTCCCGACCATCCGAATGGCTCTCTGGCCGCCGTGCTGTTGTTCCATGCGCTCACATCCTGGGCGGAGGATCTTCCATCAACTTCATGGTTCGTCCACTCCCCAGTCATCAAGTGTAGAACCTGAACTGACCCTAAGGACAGATGTACACTCGTGCCTCTGCCTCTGATTATGATGACTTCCAGGCAAAGGGCTGGACCACTAAGGAGCTCATTCCGTTGATGAAGAAGCACGAGACATACCAGCGAGCGTGCCAGAACCGTGATCTCCATGGGTTCGACGGTCCAATCAAGGTCTCCTTTGGCAACTACACATACCCAGGTGAGAAATTGTCATGTAAAGAAGCCATCATAAGACCTCCGAGGCATCAGAGAGGGCGCATGGCTTCTAGCCCTAATCTTGCAATACCCAGGCTGACATGCACGACCTTTCAGTCATGCAAGACTTCCTGCGAGCTGCCGAGTCGCAAGGCATACCAGTCACCGACGATCTACAAGATCTTACCACGGGCCACGGTGCCGAGCACTGGCTGAAGTGGATTAATCGAGATACTGGACGGCGGTCTGACTCTGCACACGCTTACGTCCACAGCACTCGTCAGCACTATGAGAACTTGCACCTCGCCACCAACACCAAGGTCGACAAGGTCATCCTCGAAGGCAACAAGGCCGTTGGCGTCAAGACGATCCCAAGCAAGCCACTTCACCCCAGCGAGAACCACTCCAGAATCTTCAAGGCACGCAAGCAGATTATCGTCTCTGGTGGCACTCTCAGCTCGCCGCTCATCCTCCAGCGATCCGGTATTGGTGACCCACAGAAACTTCGCAAGGCTGGCGTAAAGCCGCTTGTCGACCTTCCAGGTGTCGGTCTTAACTTCCAGGACCACTACCTTTTCTTCTCTCTGTACCGTGCCAAGCCATGGGCGGAGTCGTTCGACGAGTTTGTGCGAGGCAACAAGGAGGTCCAGGACAAGGTTTTCGGCCAATGGGAGCTCAACGGCACTGGTCCACTAGCAACCAACGGCATCGAGGCTGGTGTCAAGGCTCGCCCAACCGAGCAAGAATTGGAGGACATGAAGTCATGGCCATTCCCAGAATTCCTGTCTGGCTGGGACAGCTACTTCAAGAACAAGCCCGATAAGCCTGTCATGCACTGGGCTGTTGTTGCCGGCTGGTTCGGCGACCATATGCACGTCCCACCTGGCAAGTTCTTCAGCCTCTTCCATTTTTTAGAGTATCGTAAGCAATAACCTGATTTAAACGGTCTACACAACATTAGCTGACTGCCGCAGCGTTCTCTCGTGGTTTCACACACATAACCAGCCCCAACCCATACGAGGTTCCAGACTTCGATGCTGGCTTCATGAACGACAGGCGTGATATGGCTCCAATGGTCTGGGGTTACATCAAGTCTCGTGAGACTGCCCGCCGCATGGATGCCTATGCCGGTGAAGTGGTCAACATGCATCCATTCTATGCATACGATTCTCCAGCTCGTTGCAAGGACTTGGACCTCGAGACCACCAACGCCTACGCCGGGCCAGACCACATCACCGCCAACATCCAAGTCGGCTCCTGGACTGTTCCAAAGGAGGCAGGCAAGGGCCCAGAGCCATCATACCTCAACAGCCACCAGCAACACATCCAGGAGGATCTCCAGTACAGCAAGGACGACCTCCTCGCCGTTGAGGAGTGGGTCAAGCGCCACGTGGAGACCACCTGGCACTCTCTTGGTAAGCTGATCCGCCGGCATTGACGAACTCACCTTCACACCATCGCTAACACTGTTCTTCAGGCACCTGCTCCATGGCACCGAAGAATGGCAAC
Organism: Exutisphaerella laricina CBS 326.52; assembly: GCA_000504385.2. Lineage (NCBI taxonomy): Eukaryota > Fungi > Ascomycota > Dothideomycetes > Mycosphaerellales > Mycosphaerellaceae > Exutisphaerella > Exutisphaerella laricina. The sequence continues at coordinate 234 of AWYE02000003.1, read as the reverse complement.
TCCATCGTCAAGCATGGTGTCCTCGACGAGCGCCTCAACGTGCACGGCGTCAAGAACCTCAAGGTCGCCGATCTGTCCATCTGCCCCGACAACGTCGGCTGCAACACTTACAGCACTGCCTTGCTCATCGGCGAGAAGGCTGCCGTCCTCACCGCTGAGGATCTTGGCTACACTGGCCGTGCTTTGGATATGCGCGTGCCGGACTACCAGGCCAATCGGGAGATCACTGGTCTT
>AWYE02000002.1:0-32236 GCA_000504385.2 Exutisphaerella laricina CBS 326.52 | reverse complement strand
ACTTGGTTTTGTCGCTTAGTAGATACCGCGCGCCGTCATAGTCGTGCGGGGCGAGAGACTAGCGATTGCAAACAGCTATCCGGCACTATCTAGCAGGAATATAACAGCATGCCATATATCCTGCTTCACATACGAACATGTAGTCCATTGGGATGTCTAGCTGAAATTAGTACACAGACGCGTTTTTACACGTGCACTGTGAAGGGCCACTCAGATGTCGCGCCATACAGGATGACAACTGTGTCATATATAGAGAAGCATTATATGGGCACAAAGGTGTTGCCATGGATGCATCACACTCCTACTAACCTTCGGAACATGATGATATACAAAATCCTGTGCTCAGCGCTACTCTACCTTCCGGCAGTGCTGGCTCAAGATGTCTCATCAGCAGACCTATTGCCATTTGCCATTATGGAAACCACATCAGAAGGCGACCCAATCCACACGGCACCAAGCTTCCCAGTCTTATCATTGCATCAGTATGCTGGTAATTCTGTACTGTTTCCCAATCCAGCAAACACTTAGGAGTCCGCTTTCCTGTACTACTTTACAGCGATTGTGCTGAATCACAGCATCTGCTTACTGAATCGTGCCCAAGACTTCTCGAAGATTAGCAGTGTAGGCTAGCAGGGAGCACGGATGGCCAGAGCTCCACTCGACTTGAACGAACGATTCGTTGCGCCACTGAGGCTGGAAAAGCAGTAAGGGGCACAAAGGATCCAAGGATCGTGAGTTTGAAGGGGACGTTCTATGTTTGAATGTTGCCTTTGCCAAGTCTTTTGCAGCGAAACCGCCATTGCTCAGGCTATAAATTAACCCAACTCAACTCTGCTTGGCAACTTCGATAGATCTCCTCGTCTCCCCGATTGGCAAGACCTCGCCTGCAGCAACGTCGACATTCACGAACCCCAATTAAACCACTCCAAGTCTGGCGCAATCACCCATGAGAAAGTAGACGGCCTGTTCCACCACGCGTAATAGGTGGCAAATACCTCTATCACGCCACTTCACTTGACATGCTGAAATGGACAACGCTCCGAGCATTAGAACACTTCGCGTCTCCAATCTGTCCGTGGGAGAAACGTTTGACCGAAGCAGGTCCTGCTGCACCCATCAAAATTAAGTATAAACGCTCAGTCGTGGTCTACGCTGGGGACGTGCAGATTATCCAGCTGATACACATGGAGTGAGGCATATGTTGATTGACCCTCCTGGAGCTTCCATACCTAACGTCAATACTTCAACCATCATTTTTGGCACTGAATCTACGTATCAGCCCCCTTTGGGAGATGTAGCTGCGATTAGGGTCGATCATCCTATGGTTTCTCCCTAGTACGCCAGCAGAGACCGGAGGACAAGTTGCTCGTGTGACGTTCGCTGAATGTTTGGTCCGGTCCAAGGAAAGATAGTACCTGTGTTTTGAAGCAGTGGATAGTTCTTTAGGTGTGGCAACGGCGGATGTTCAGCCGTAAGTGGTCTATGGTAGGTTTACGGCATCATGCAGATGGCATTGCGCGCAGAGACGTGTCTGAGCCATCGGGAATCATTACTTCTTCAAGCTCTGAGGCATCGTTGAGAAGGAGAGTAGCCGATGCGAGCAGACATCCGCTAATTGAGCGCCAACTTGAGACAGATAGTGCTGGCGCTCATGCCCAGTACGCTGTCTCAAGACCATTGGTATGGCGTAGCGATTGTGCCAGTGCACTTAATCGTTGATCTGCGAGTAGACTGGGCCCAGACCAATCATACCACCAGCAGTACAGGAGACTCTGCGCTTGATGCCAAGACGAGCTACCATTCCCATGGTGATTCATGAGAGCTGGTCATGACTCAGGTTTCATTCTGTTCATTTGGCTGACTTGTGTCCAGTGGCTGGCTTACAGCCTCTCCCGCATCGAACGAACCTCGCTGCACCCACATGCGCGGTAAGTAGAACTTCACGTTCTCGTACACTAAGAATGTGACGCAGGTCGACGGCACTACCCTCACCAGATTCGGCGCCAGCCCCTTGTAAAATCCAGCAAGGCCCTCTTTGCGAAAGACCTGCTGAATCACATCTCGCACGCCGCTGTACTTCGTCGCCGCATCGTAGGTCTGGAGTCGTGCCCGCACCACCTGATAAGGATATGTGAGACTGCCCGCGAACATTTTCGAAGCCGCCGATAGTGATAGATAGTCCGCGTTCGTCAGGCCTTCCTTGCCACCCTCCCGACTCAGCGCCCAATGGTTCTTCAATTGCTCATACGCCATGAACTGGATGGCCCCATGACTTACCCCGAACAAGCTCGGTAGAAGTCCACGATAGAAGCCTTTCACTCCCTCAGCCTTGTACAGTGCCAAGGTGCCCTGCGCAATACTCTTGTACGCTCCAGGCGCATGCTTGGCCGTACTCAACATCCTCGTCTTGATGACCCAAATCGGATTCGTCGCTACTGCAGTCAGGATTCCACTTATGCCACTAGCAAGAAAGTAATCCGAACTCTTCAGCGCATGCTGTCTCTCTCCTCCCTGTGAATGTTGCCTTGCCGCACGAACCAGATCTTTGATGTTCCCATACCACATGAAATACAATGCCCAAGACACAGAGTTTCCGATCATGTTCGGCATCAAACCTCTGTAGAATGCCCTCACCACTGATCCTGCTTCTCTCGAGAAACTCGATCGCAGTTTACTCCGGACCATATCTTCATTGGGACCGCGGACGGCTTCGCTGGCGATTTGACGAATGACTCGAAGTGTCGACCCAGGACGAGATTGTTGATCCTGGTTGATCTGTATGCGCGTTTTGATGACATCGAAGGGATGGACTGCGAGGGTGCTGACTATGCCAGCGGTGAAGCCTGCTGCGGACTCGACTATGGAGGGGGAGATGGCGACGGTGGGCTGGCGGCCTTCGAGAGGTGGATACACTCGAGGCATTGTGAAGTTGGTCTTGGAGTCGTTGAGGCGATCATGCTGGCATAGTAGGCTGGTGTATCTGTGCGCAGCGCACGCCAGATGTGGTTGTACTGATGACTCGGTATAGTGAAGCTGATCAAGATCAAGATGATGTTCTATTTTCCATCGGGCTTCGGCGGAAAGTTCAGCTAATGCCGATGCCGCGCAGCCTATCTACTAGCGTGGTTTTCTGCTGCTTGCCTCCACTTGTGTGCTTGCTTGCTTGAACGGCGTCACAACCTGGCCATCCGTCTCGAATTACCATGATAGAACCTCAGATATCAGAATCGAGTCCAGCTTCAGCATCGGCCACTCAAATGCTTGTGGCTCATCGATGGTCAGCTTGATTAAGCAGATTTCATGCTCACTTCTCTTTAGCTTTTGTTTCCTATATCTGCGTGGTAGACAACTCTCGGCGACATCTTCTGCTTCACACGCTACGGTGCATTGTCGTGGCCATATACCGAGCTCTCTCACACTCATCAGCAACACGAGCCTCAGCACAATTGTCAACAGGTGCAAAGCAAGCTGGTGTGCCCTATATACCCATGTTGATTAGGTTCATTTCTTGTAGTGGTCAACTAGTGCTAACAAATGACTCCAATGATGCTTGCTTCCTACTGTCACTGTCGCGTCGAGAGCGACAAGAGGCGCATCACAGCATGGCTTTCTGAAACAATTATACCATACTTGCTTGCTAGGCATCCCTGCATCAGTAGATCCCCTACGTCTCCTGCACTAGCTTGCCTCTTCGACAACGGGACGTCCGGTATGCAGATTTGCTTGTCTTACCAAGCACCCGCGTGACCCCCACCCACGTCAAATGCGGCTGGATAAACAGTATCCCTGTTTTCAGAATCGCTAATCGAGTCGATGCTCCTCCTTGAACACAAACTCTGGAAGTCGGACTCCTCTAGCACTCGGAATGTCTGCTGATCCCCCTGCTGTTGAGAGGAACCGCCTCTCCTCGAAATATAAATTGAATGGGAAAACCTCCCTGGCGAAGGCAGAGCTCGAGGGATTTCGCTGGTCGCTCCTGCCTGGCCAAGAAGGCTGTGGACTTCCTAATGCACCTGCCATGCTCTTCATTCGACGCTACTAGCTTCCTTCTCCTCGGCAACATCATTGAACCTTCTTGGTATGGATTAAAACCATTCTTGAATGTCTGGACGTCTGGAAACAGCCAGTAAGTCACTTTCCGAGGAAGCAGACAGGGCTTGTTATGGTGGTGAGTAGAAGGATGATTCTCTCAGCTATGTAGGAAAGGAAGGTTATATACATAGGATGACATCATCCATGCCCCCTTCCTTATCATGACTATGCCTGCTCCATATCATGAGTATGCCTTCCCCATAACAGGGCTTCACTAGTACTTTTGACAGTATTGATTCGTTTGCTCCAACAACATATGCAATATCAAAAGCGTTCTTCATCAGGTAGCTCGAAGTGGAAACCGCGTTCGACGTTGTCATCGCCATGCATGTCGCCTGTGCACACAGGTAGCAGATCGCCGAGGCATTCGTCACAGAATGTCGTCAAGGCCTTCATGGCACGGTACGCTTCTAAGTTCGAACGCGGCATGTTTGATGATAGGGTACCGTGAATATGACCTTGAGATGGCAGAGATGTCGTGCGCCGGGCAACACTTATGGATTCTCTTAGAATGCTTCTGCTGCTCTGAGCATCGACGTCTCTTGCTTGGATAGCTGTTCCTACGGTAGCTAGGCCGAAAGGCTAATTGAGCCCGATTGCAAGGGGCGTCGCGTGCAGGAAGGGCGAAGCAGGCAGTGCGAATAAGACTTTGCTTGACATTCGACCCCAACGCCCCATAGTCTCGTGTAACCTCGCCAGCCGGTCATACAGTGCAGTGTTCCGACATTGATACGCCTGCCGAACTACCAGCTTCAGGCTGATTCTGTTGAGTCTTGTGCGCAGGGCTTCATTAAGAGGAACAAATTTCGTGTGGCCTGACCAGACGTAATTGTGTTATATCATAGACTGAAACTGCCCAAAGTCAACCACAGAACCAGGTTAGTCAAGTGACCAGATGTCTGTTACGGGCGAGAATTGGCACGGGGCGCCACTACGGTCTTGACGAGGGCTTAAAAACAATCTCAAATTCATCTTCAGATGGTATTCCGTTTCCTGGTCAAATTGTATCATCAAATCACGCGAGAGTGATGATCTGCCAATGACTGGGGTTTTGCGCGAAGGTTCCAGTAGTGTCAAGGCCGAGCACTTCTCCAACTACTTCGTAGCACTTGCGCCTGAAACTTACTGGCCGAAGCAAAACAGGCAACGCGCAACCGTCAAGGATGTAAATGGGATCACCACTAACGGCTGCTGCATAGCAAGCCCTCATGTTCGATGGCGTATGCGCATCAGGTCCAGTCGGAACAAACTGCATCTTGAAGACTTCTAGCTGCGTTAGGCTTTGTTCCAGCTGGTGTAGCTCGAGACCACAGCCTGTATCGAGTTAATTATCGCAGCCAAGATGCGAATGCTGCATATGCTCTCGGCCAGCATATTCAACCCACTGTCGCAGTGTATGCCCGCGCAGCGTCATGGACGCATGTGCTTGATACCACTTGAACAGGTTTGGAAACTCTTGCGAACTATCTCTTTGCGACCAGAAGAATGCCAGGGCAACACCTCGCTTTTTTCTGTGCTCAGCACTGATCTCATCTTGCCCGTCTGACCAGATCGAGAGCGTGTCGGCGACCTGCTGCGATACGGACTGCCAAGCGCCGAGACATGGCAGGATACACTGATCGTGATCCCGGGACGGCATGGAGTGGCAGATGACCTCTCGACGCAGTCCACGTATCTTCAACTCGTTCAGTTTTCGCACAGGCACAACTTCCATAGTCGACGGCTTGGCATCGAAACATGCTGCCACCCAAGGTGGCAAAGACAGCATGCCTCGATCCTGCCATAGTGATACCCAGGAAGGTGCATGAAGATCGTTCTGTCGCTTCCCAGCCAGAAGATTGAGCGACGTTTCAAAGTGATGGCAGATCATGTTGACACTGAGCTCGTGCAGAACATCTTCTGCTGGCGCATAGTAGTTGGGTCTTTTGACCACCTCCTCAACATCGCAAGTCAATCCCAAGAGGGCGTATGCCTTGTCTCGCGCATCAGTGGCTTCCGCAAAGTAGGTGCGGACCATTGCTTGTGCCAAGGTCATTCGAAGGTCAATATATCCGGGTTCGTTCTCCCTCGATCGAAACTCTTGTAAGGCTGCATGTTATTGGAGAGGTAGTGGCACACTGTTTAAGCTTGCTGCCGAACTCATCCACGCGATCACTTGTTGGAAGTTCGGCCACGATGTTGCACGCTGACCACACCACAGTTCAGCCACTGAAGCCACAGCCAACTCCTGTATGACCCAGACCCGCCGAAGGTATGGTAGTGCCAGAAATGTCACAATATCACTGTGCGCATCGGAGGCCGTGTCCGATCTGCTGATGCTACTTTGTGCAGCCTGCCATTGCTCAACCCAAGGCATGGCACTATCGGTACAATGGTCTCCGTCACCATGCCATGCCACGACTGCGTAGATAGTGCCCATCCGTGTCACTTGATATGCCTTTTCGAAATCATCCGCTTGGTTGATGCACAGCGCATCAATCCAGACAGTTTGCGTGGCATTTACGCACAATGCCCTCAAGGCACGCTCCAAGTTTGCTGTGACTTCCATCTCAATGTCGTTCACCAGAACAGTTCGAGGGTCATGGGGATCGCCCCAGCAATACGAGAGTGCAACGTACTCCAACGGCTCTGTCAAAGATCCATGATAAAGCGTGCACCTGACGATTTCTTCGCCTTCAGTCGACCCCGCTTGCTCGATGTGCACGAAGCGTGTTTCGTAGTTGGCCAGTGCTAGTGAACGATACAGCTTGGACGTGCATTCCTCGGCGATATGCGACCCGTACGACTCCGCGAAGAAGTCCGGGAGAGCATGCAGGAGTTTCAAACTATCCCGGGCCCTGAATATTTCGGCCGACTGCTCAATTACATGCTTGATTGCATGGTTGTCGCGCTGGTGGTTCTCGGATGCCTGCAAGAAACTGTCATAAGTAGCCGGATCGTCAGCATACCGCACTTTGACTCTGTCGATGAAAGCCAGAGCATCACTGAACGCAGCCAGCCTGGCGCGCTCGCCCGTATTGCCTTTTGTGGCGGGTATGTCCTGCTCCAGATTGTCCAGAGATCGTCGTTTCGATCTTGCTAGGCGTCTGCGTGTAGCATCCGAGCACAGTCTCTGCGACCGCGTAGCCACCATAGCGTTTCGAGCACAGCGTCAGTGTTTGTGAAAGAGCGGGTGATGACATTGAATCTTGTGCAGTGGAATGGGAGACGAAGACGGAGAAATAGGTGCAGCATGTCGTACAGCCGCCAAAACTAAAGCATGATCGATCATCATTCTTGTCGTGCGAGGTCATCGCGTATCAGCATGATCGTGCTAGGCCAACTTGCCCAAGAGACTGGCTCACGCAGACGGCGTTGATGAGAATGCTATGGATCAGACGGGGAGGGAACAAAGGACAAGTTTAACTTGCAGTCAATCTTGTGGGACGGTAGGTCGCGCGTGACAAGGATGTGTAAGGCCCAACGCTCCTGCGATCTGGCTTTCTTGAACATACATACACTTTGATAAAACACCTACTAGCAACTTGCTGAAGAAGATTTTCCAATACCCCAGAAGCCATAGGAGTCATCACATCATGGACGCGATCGAGACGTTTACACAACTCTCGCTCAACATCGACCCAGCAACGAAAGCCATATCCACAACCGACTCGACACTGCGCTCCGAGATTGAAGAACTCAACAAGCTTAATCGCACGTTCGTAGCCTTAGACACACCCAACCAAATACCTCCTCCACCAGCGCCCGTGAATCCCAAACGCAGCGTTCAGATCACGAAACTCAAAGAGTCCGGTAACACATCCTACAAAAAGGGCCAATATGCCGATGCTATCAAAATGTATGACCTCGCAATCCGAATGGCCTCTGACCGCCCTACCTGGGAAGCCAGCGGTCTCGTGCGAGAAGAGCTGAGCACACTGTATGGTAACAGGAGTCAGGCGCTCATGGCACAGCAAGCGTGGGCAGAGGCAGCAACAGATGCGGAGATTGCGACGGAGATGAAGAAGGTGGGCAACGTCAAATGCTGGTGGAGGAGAGGGCAGGCACTCAGGGAGATGGGGAGGCTAGAGGAAGCAGCTGAGTGGGTAAAGATTGGACTGGAGTTTGAGAAGGCTGGGCCAGAGAAGCAGGCTGTTGGGGAATTGGAGCAGCTTGCGAGGGATGTCGAGAAAGCTTTGGGCAAGGCTTGAATGCGGAGGACCTGAGATATGTCACTTGGGAAGATGGAGGACTTCCAGGAACGAGAAAGCCCCTGAGAATATGCCGGATCTGCAAGCACGGCACACCACAAATTTCGCTCATCGGCTCGATATCAGACAGCGCACTTGCCATACCGTACATGCGGCACCTTGGCAGCTTATCCATGCAAAATTAGTATCGGGCACGGCGGCAATGTCTTGCACCAGGCAAAAGCACCTCGCAACCATGGCTCTGCGGGATGATAGGATCTATGACTTGACATCCAGCAGGCATACGGTCCGCTACGAGGCACGAGGAAACGGTGACAGCTAGATAGCACGTTACGAAATGGTTGGTCTGGCGTACGATCCAGTAGTCGTTGCGAACGCAGACTTTTTTCAGCCTGACGCGTATCCAGGTCCTCTGGCATCCAGCCATCAGTGCTATGGCCAATCCCCACTATTCTATCTCCTAGATCCTGCTTAGACGACTCCTGCTTGTACAACACACTGAATGCGTGCCGAGAACTCGCCTATATGAACGGACCGACGCTGTCAACTCCGCATTCTTCTACTCCACATTCCGCACTGGGGTGCATATCACCCTTGCATATCACTGCATGTACTGGCAATGAGGTGCCCAATGTGCTACGTCCCTGGTCGGTGATATGCCCAAGACAAAAGTCGTCGCGCACTTGCATACGAAGACAGCGCCAGTCATGAGCTCACACGACCCTTCAAGCGCTTCTCTCGTCAGGGCTGTCGCTTTCCTCATTCAGAGGACGTGGCATCTATGCGAATATCGTGTATCGAACGCTTATCTTATACTTATCCGTCGGAGTAGTCTCCACCGGCTTTGTGTCGAGGCATTTGCCCTTTGCTCATGCTCACAAGACCCCCACGTGCCTAACATGATAGCGACTCGAAGATATCACAACATACTATTCCGAGTGAAACAACAACGTCCACGACCACTCTGATACGTGGGTGACTCATGTCTTAGCACTCGAACGCGCCAGCGCATCACAAGAGGATGAAGCATGACGACCAGTGGGTGGATCTTGCGCACTGGTGGACTAATGATACGGAAAGGGTGGAGCCATACGTGCCTGGCTTAGAGGCCGAATAGGAACTACTTCGCAAGCTGGACATGCGAAGCATTGTATGCATTGCCTGCCGGTTACGGAGTGTGATGTGCTGACGAAACAGCCATGTGGCTGGATCCTGTACCTGCTCAGTTACCTCGACCGAGCAAATATTGAGTATGCCGTCGTGCAGGGTCTTCCATGAATCTTACTGATTATTCCAGCAAGGTAAAAACAGGCGGCCTTGAAGCAGACTCCAACCTCACTCCGAACACACACCCTGCCATCCTACTTGTCTTCTTCATTAGTCATGTCATCTTTCGAGTCCATCGAACAAGATCCTGACAAGAGTGCGTCCAATCTCTATACCGTTTCGGTCTTGTGGTGCTATCGGGTGGCCTCGCGGCAGTGACGGCAGCCTGCAACGACTGGCGTCAGTTGGTCGGCGTGCGCTTCGTATCAGGCATCATTGAAGCTGGATTCGAACCAAGAACGGCATTCTACCTCTCATGCAAATACGTCCTTCCGAAATTGATCAGGATCCCCTCTCCCAACACTCAGTACTCGACCGAGAAAACCGGCTGCATTTGAGAGCCAGCCAGCGCTTTACGCGGCTTCCAAGCTCACAAAAAGCCATCCTCGTTATCGAAGTCAGCTTCCTAACTTTCGTCGCAAATTCTCATCGCTCGAGTGTGGCTGGAGAGGCGCACCTTGATCCCCTATGCTTGGGAAGTCGTCTGATCACCCTACGGGTATTCAAGTGTATGGTGTTGGCTTGGGGCGCCCTTTCCGTGTCGAAGTGCTCCAGGAGAACAAGGAAATGTCTCAGCTGATTTTGTGATGATCATGTACGAACGCTGCGAACTTGGATCACATTGTTGAGTTGTCACGGCCGGGATTCAATCCAGACAAATCGCATCGACACTAGTCCGACGACCTGTTTCGGATCAGGAAAAGCCCGAGAAGAGTACAATGACAGTCGATGTATCATCGAAAACATGCTGTCCGATGCTTACCCCGACCTGGGAGATGCAGCCTCCGGGACGGCGTTCAACTTCTTACGACGAACTGGGAAGCGCAGATGGACAGAAGTGTGGACAACGAGCGGGTCATTGGGAGCTCGTGAAGTGCTTGGTCACGGACTTCCTTCTTGGCGATGTTGGCTGATACCGAAGTGCTATGTTGAAGGAGAACAATGGTGTTTGAGAAGGCAAACACTAAAGCAATGTACCATGAATGTCGGGTCCCATTGCGGGAAGAGATGGACTCCTTGGTGGAGCTGCAGGATGTGAGTGAGCGCTGCTGAAGCTACAGGGATTATCGCTCGGTGGTTCTAGCGCAGAAGATAAAAAAGGTACATGTATGCTTCTCCTCAAGATTGAATCTCAAGCATCATCACCGCACGCACAACATCCACCACGTCGCAATCGCATAACTTTGATCCGCGTTCTTCAGATGTGCTGCTGGCCGTTTTCGGACGTCTGGCTCGAGTCCCCGCCGCCCTCCCCAAGGAGGAGGAGAAAGACGAGGTACTATCGATGCCGTCGTACTGTTGTTCATCGCGAATGCCTAGCTGTAAGTCAGGCCTCGCTTCACTTCGTGAGCTCCCTATTCAGTCATTACCCCTGCCTCACTTTGCACCGCACTTGAAGTTCGCCACTCGACTTTCCATCACGCCGGACAAACACCTTCCGGTGTCCACCAACTTTCACCAATCTCCAACCAACCATCCAATCATGTCGGATATCAGCGACTTCGAGCACTTCCCCGACGAAAACAAGCTCTCCGTCCAATCAGCCGTACCTGCTCCAGGCTACGATAGCAACAACGGTCTGCATCACCACAACTACCTTCCACCAGCCGAATCCACATCTCCTGCCACTCCACGCGAAGCACCACCACCGCCATCACAGATCATCTACCCATCGCTGTTCTACTGTGCTCCGGCGCCAGCTCACATGATGGCGCAGCAATCTCAGTACTACTCTCAAGGCCAGCCAGTCGTGTACAAAGGCCAAAACCAACCCGTCTACTACGCTGCTCCAGGTGCTCCACCTGCACCACAGTACTACGTCGCCTCTCCAGCCCTCGATAAGGTGCCAACTCCACCAGCAGGAGCAAACTTCTACACCTACACTCCGCAAGCCGGCGACGCCAAGGATGCTGGTCAAAAGGGCAATGTCTGGCTGGGTCGTACCGCTAAGCAGGTGGAGGAGGACAACATGAAGATTGCCAAGGCCGAGGGTGCCTATAACCCGCAAAAGATCGCGCCGGTCGTCCAGGACGACAATCAGCTGTTCTGGGTCGTCGAGACCGATGGCTCCAAGACCGTGCGGTGAGTTCTTGTTATCCTCATCTTCTTGCAAGTCCTTACTGACCTTTGTACATAGTGACTTCCGCTACATCAAAGAAATCGCAGGCGACTGGAAGAAGGATCCGCGTTTCCCTGAGTCATACTACTTCATCGTTGCCAAGGAGGACGAGAAGAGGGATGACAAAAAGAAGAAGGCATGCTGTTCCGCCTGCGGAGGCGACTAGCATGAGACTGTGACCGTCAAGCGTTGACAGTACTACTGAGAGCAAGTCACGTTATCGAATGAGGTCGATTTGGCTAGTACACTCACGATGGGGCATCGGCATGTGGCAGGAGGTATGGCCTATGGCTGCTCTTGGTAAAGCGGAATGATCAATGAATGACCTTCTCCCACCATCGCTCTCGCTCACACGCTCCGTCCATGCTCGTGCAAAGTCGCTTTCTATGGTTGTCAGCTCAAAGGCGACACGTTGTCCACTTCGAGCGATCGTCGGACCCTTTGTGGTTGCCTAAAACAGCTGCCATCGTTGAGCCTCGCGATACTTTTCTTTTGTCTCGAGGACTGAACGATGACGAAATTGCTGTGCCGGACGAGAATTGTATGATTAGTTGATGCATGAACAGAAGATCTTGGATCTAGAGGGCCACCATACTGCAGGTGTGCTCTGCCGGCCATGCGCCTGACGTCACCTCCGATTGGAACAACAGTTGAACTTGACCTTCATCGTTGCTTCAATGCCCTTCGACAGCAGCCTTCGAAACACGTGCTTGTTCCTCGCGATCTTCATTCTCGCCTTCTTCCCCAACGCCTTCCAACAATTTCTCCTCAAACCAATACTCTCACCACTCGGCCTCAGCTTCAACCGACCACCAACCGCCCTCCCCACCTGTAACTGCTGCCCTCCAGCCTCGTGTAATCAACCACTACCGAACACAATGTCCTGGTTCCAAAAGACTTTCGCGCTTCCGAGCAAGAGTCGCGGTTCGTATCTCATCACAGATGTGGTGACCAAAGAGTTGCCGGAAATCAAGGATTATAAAGTTGGGATTCTGCATTTGTTTGTGCAGCATACGAGTTGTGGGTTGAGTCTGAATGAGAATTGGGATGAGGATGTGAGGGAGGACATGAGTGATGCGTTGGATCGCATTGCGCCGGAGGATAGGAAGGGGAATTTATATAGGCATTCGGCAGAAGGTGAGCTGGTGCGAGGATGCAGACGAGATGAGATGGTTAGAGCTGACTCTTGGGGTTGCAGGACTTGATGATATGCCAGCACATATCAAGAGTGCTCTCGTGGGCGCGAGTGTAACTGTGCCGATCTCAAATGGAAAGCTGAATACGGGCACGTGGCAGGGGATCTGGTATTTGGAGTTCCGGAGTAGTAAGCACAGCAGGAAGATTGTGGCTACTATACAGGGAGAGAGGACTTCGTGACTCGGTGGAGGCGAGGAGAGACTCTAGAGGAATCACGATGAGATGACGGACTGCTAGCAGTCATGGCGGTGTTGCGCACGAATTTACGGAGTATGCAGATGGCTTGTGGTTTGCCATACCGTCTCGTTCTGGATCAGGTACCGGCTGGTCGAGTCAACAGAACACGGAAGCAAGGTGACAAACGGTTATGGAAGTCAACATAAGTACGAACATGCAGCGTTGATTGTGCCACGTCAACATCAGGCCTGGCCAGCGATACATGTCACGTATTTTCATACCTGCCATCATGCACCAATGACTAGACTAGGTCATGACAAGGTTCGAACGTCATGACTGTCTACTATCAGCAAGTATCGCAGGATCAGGGACGCGTCCACAACATGCCTATTCAAAAGTTCACGGCCAGCTGGCCATGACCACTCACTGTCCCACATCGGTTCCTCTGGCAGCAGAACTTGCGTGTGCATATACATTTGGATTGACGAAAGCCGGTGCTTTGTGGCGCATATCGTAGGGCATATCGCTGATGGTGACATCGATCCGGGCATGACAGCCTAGGATCCCATCCGCACCCAAGGGATCAGGCTGAAAAATTATGTGAAGCGTCAACCTGCTGCGAAGGAACCTCTTATATAAGCTTTGCAAGGCCCAGAGCGAGACAAGGTTACAGACAGTGCTACGATTGACTGGCCATCTCAGCAATATCTGGGTGAAAAGAGGACTCAATGGGCAAGTACATAGTGCAGGGGCGACCAAGGAGTCTTTGAGAGTGCAGGATGTAATCGTAGAGAGATGGCGTAGCTTCTGCATCGAGTATGCTACTGATGGAGAAAGCGCAATACTTTGTTAGGAAATGAAAGGATGAAGAAGCGTTCAGGAAAGGCGATAAAGAGGCTGAGAAGATCCCATCGTCGCAAATCTGGCCATTTTCGAGCCAATCCGCATGCACTGATGTCGGGAAGTGGGGGCAATTCAGGAAGCAAGAAGTACGGCCCTCTCAGTGACAAACGGACTGTGGACTCGTGGTGATTATCTCGACTCAGACCAATGAATGTAGTGCGTGTTGCTCCATTCATGTCTCTTTCAATGTCTCCTTCAACTTCCCGTGTCGCTGCTTGGCTTAGCGTCTGTAGATGTCGCTCTGCAACCAGGAGGAGTACCTGAATTCCAAGATGGTGTCCACTTGTTACGTCGCAGACCTGGAGAAGACAGGGAGGAACTTGAACGCGCATTAGAGGTGGAGCTATGATGATGTCCAGGGCATTACATACAGGGACGGCTTCTCTGCACACGAGAGTGCAATGTGGCGTTCATGTGAAGTTGCTATTCGTGTCGACGTTGGCCAAGCTAGCGCACTACTACTCTGCATAGCGGCGATCTGACACGAGTCACCCGCGAACGCCCAAAGGCTTGGCAGTGAGCAATGTTCTTGTTGAGAAACTGTGAAAAGTCTCTGCTCTGTCCCAGCCCAGTTCCCACTCTTCCATTCGCAAGCGCTCCTGAGGCCACAAGGTCCACAACTCCTGCGTTGTCGTCACTGGAGCGCACACGAGCTACGAGGCCAACAAATGCGCGTGGCTTGCAGGTCGCGATTGCCACATCCGACTCTGTGGTTACCACATGTCTTGGCCCCTTGCTGGGCTTGTATCCGGAGCCCGCAGCAAAGCAGACCCATATTTAGCCGCCTGCCAGTACTTCGGTCAACGAATAGACTTCATTCTCGAGCATCTCACCGTCCAGACAGACCATGGGCGCCAAAAGGGCCGATGAGCGCTGATAGCACTGATAGCACAGCAACCCGGATTCCCAGATGCGATCTTCCCAAGACATGCGATTGCCGCTTTGCGCTCAACAGCAGCACTTGATGGCCCAAGGAGTGCTACACGGGCGCGGAACGGTGGGTCGGTCTCTGATAAGTATTATGGAGCACATACCACCCGGGGGGCCCGTCTGAGTCTCGAATGCAGACCACACGCGTACTCTTATGTGTTGTGAGGAAGTTCCCTGGCACCTGTACACACTGTACATTCGCTACCATTCTTTGTCCTATTTGCACTTGGAACAACAACATTCCTGGTGCCAGAATTTCGGGATTCGCTCTCGATAGGATCGACCTGTCTTTGTTCACATATCCGGCCGTTGCCATCTGATATCATGACCACTCCTGTCGATGAGCTTGCCAATCCGTTCGGGGATCCGTCCATAATGGTCCATCACTCGGACGAGCCTTCGCAGCAGTCTAGTGGCAATGTGACGACCGCTGTGGGAGACAGTCCAGGTGCTAAGCCCATACCACCCAAGAGCAAGAAGAGGGTTGGCTTCACAGGCAGCGCCTCGCCTGGCGGTCGTAATCAGCATGCCACTGGGGCGAATGATGGCTCACCAATCAGCCTAAGCCCAAGTCCTAGTGGCGAAAACACTCCTTCGACAAACAGTCATACTCGGCAGAACAGTGGCGACAAGATGCTCGGGTTATCTGCAGACAGATCACATCTACCAGAGCTTTCCCGGCAGCAGGAAGAACAAATACGAGGCTCGCTTGTGCACAGCTTAAGCGTGCCGCGTCCACGACCTGCGATTAGACGAGGTGATCGCCCGACTTCGTACGTTCAAGACGAGGAGATCGAAGGACCCGATGATGACGGCCAAAGGGCTGTCAGACAAGCTCGGGCCCGAGAGGCATTCGAGCGAGGGAAGCGCCACGAACGCTTGATGTCTGAGCCGAATTCGAGGAATGCATCGCCCGATCGCCATGGAAGGGTGCCCAGCATTGTGACCGATGACATCCAACTGTCAGACTTATATGAGAGAAATTACGGCGAGTTGGATGACGAACCGACTGGTTTGATGAGAGACGCTCCGCGTGAAGGCAACCAAGAAGCATTCAGACTTGTCAGGCGGCATACTGATGCCCGTGGAGCCTTTCGGAGCAAGCCAGCACAGCCAGACCCTGCTTCTGGGACACGATCTGGTGCGGCCACACCTACAGAGGAGCAGCAATTCATGGAAGACTACCAACCAAGGCCACAGCAATACCGAGGTGGCGTATTAGGCACTTTACTGAAACTTTACAATGACCCCGGGAGAGAAAGGCCTGCAAGCGGCGAATATGACACACATAGGTAAGTGTGCAGCATGCAACATTCGCCAGACTTGCTTCGCCTGAAAGAGAAATCGGTCCGCAGATCAAGACCCGAAACTTGGCAACATTGTTCGAGTCTTGAATCTTGATATGCAGAAAGGCTGTGCGACTTCTGCCAGCGTCGAGAAAGAGAGTCTCGAATCTGCTTCAGCTCGATATGTCTGGTGACGCTGAACATTTTTTGTCCTTGTTGTGCCAACAAAGTTTCAAGGCCGAAACCCATGATAGCTAAGCCTCAGCGAACGCAGCGCGCGAGGACTCATCACTCATGCTGCGAAGGCAATGGGCGTCCTTGTCACGCCCGAATTGGGGTGACCCTGCGGAATGGATCATTACCTTCGCGACAGGGAGGTAGAGATTCCTGCTGCGCCAGCTGTCTAGAATATCATGAACATCTTCTCACGAAGCATGGCTGACAAAGTCTTTGGCCAGTAGTGCGATGTCAACACCACAGCATTCCCCTCCTGAGTCTGGAGCTTCAACACCTACATATGGCCGTCGGCACTGGTATTCGTATACCAAGTCGCGAAATCAGTCCACATCCTCCCTGGCCCAGCTAGTTGGCACCTCTTCAAGTATTGGCACGCCGGTAAGTACGGAAAGGTTCCAGGCATGAGCAGTACCCCAGGCAATCGCATACTGGGTTGAGAACATGCGCACGACATGTGCGCTGGTTACCACGAGCTCTCGTGACTTCTGAAGTGCGGTGCGACGTCGTGGCTAACACTCTTCTGTTTGATAGGCTGTGTCGAATCTTGGCGAACAAGTCACCGAGAAGCTGAAAGACCACCAACGCAATTCCAAACGTGCTGGCTTGGGCAAGCGCAACCTTAGCGGTGGCATGTTCAATCGCTTTGGCAAGCTCCGACCAGAAGAAGAGTTCCGCATTACAAACCATATTGCCGAAACGATTTGTCGACAGAAATACCTCATGAAGCTCTGCACCGCGCTTATGCTATATGGTGCTCCTACACATCGCTTGGAAGAGTATATGAGAATGAGTGCCCGTGTCCTCGAAACGGAGGCTCAATTCCTATATATCCCCGGCGCGATGATCATGTCCTTCGAGGATCGAGATACACATACCAGCGAAGTCAAGGTACGTGCAAACAGTTCCGAGTAACGCCTAATGCCTCAGACAGCTACGCGCTCGGGGAGAGCCACGTGGTCTGCGCTACACCGACGCAATCTGACTGTCTGTGGTATCACAGACTTTGTTCGAGAGGCATGGCTGACAGTGTTCTGCCACATAGCTTGTCAAAGTAGCACAAGGACTGAATCTTGGTAAGCTCAGAGACGTACATGAGATTTACAAGGAAGTGGTCCATGATCACCTTGGCGTAGAAGAAGCCACGAGACGATTGAAAGAAGTCACCTCAAAGAAAGACAAGTTCAGTCGCCTCATCCGGATTCCAGTTTACGGCTTGGCTTCAGTATGCGTCGGACCTTTCGCTTTCCAAGCACGCCTTATCGATCTTCCGATCCTGTTCATACTGGGCTGTATTCTCGGTCTATTACAGCTGTACGTCGCGCCGCAATCTGACCTGTACGCCAATGTCTTCGAGATCTCAGCAGCTGTTATTACCTCCTTCCTGGCACGAGCCTTCGGAAGCATTCGAGGGGGCGATCTCTTTTGCTTCTCCGCGCTGGCACAATCATCTATCGCCCTCATTCTACCCGGCTATACGGTACTATGCGCGTCTCTGGAACTGCAATCACGATCCATCGTCGCTGGCAGTGTACGAATGGTGTATGCCATAATCTACTCTCTTTTCCTTGGCTTCGGCATCACAGTGGGCACTGCAATCTACGGCATGATCGACAAGACCGCGACTTCGGAAACAGAATGCAGAAAACCCATGGACGAGTACTGGTTCTTTTTCTTCGTTCCAGGCTTCGCCATGTGCTTGATCATCATCAACCAAGCAAAATGGAAGCAAGCCCCGATGATGATGATTATTGCGTTCGCAGGCTACGTGGTCAATTACTTCTCCTCAAAGCGCTTCACCGGCAACACCCAAATAGCTAATACCCTGGGTGCTCTGGCCATTGGAGTGATTGCCAACTTATACTCCAGAATCGGAGGCAGAGTCGAGAACAAAGTCTTAGACATATGGGAAACAACCCTACGACCGCACTGGCGATTGCTTCGTAAACGCTTTTTCCGCCTCGACGAGCAGAGGAAATCCGCGAAGAAGCTCGAAGAAGGCGGCATGTCCGGCGACAATGAATCTGTCTTCTCGACCTTCAAGCCCGCGGCACGACGAGTCGGCTACTCGTTAGCAGCCGCTGCAATGCTGCCTGCTATCTTCGTCCAAGTCCCTTCTGGTCTGGCAGTCAATGGATCTCTGGTCTCCGGCATAGCCTCCGCGAACCAGATCAACAACAACGGCACTAACGGGACTGCTGTTGCCAACATCACCACTCTCACAGTCGCTTCCGACAATTTGAACAGCATAGCGTTCAGTGTGGGGTACTCGGTCATTCAGGTTGCGATAGGGATAACTGTGGGATTGTTCCTATCAGCGATCGTGGTTTATCCGTTTGGAAAGAGGCGTTCCGGGCTGTTCAGCTTCTAGAGCCATTCGTAAAGACGACAGGTGGATTTTTTAGTCTTGGAAAAGTTGGACTTGTTGTATTGCTTAGCGCTTGATGATACCCTGTACAGATTATTTATTGTTCAAAGACGTGGCATGCAGGTCGGAGAGCCTATGAATGTGTTGCGTGTTAGCTTTGCCCATTCCCATAGGCTCGTTCACTTGGTCTTATGGCAGCTGCGAAAGAGTTATGGTTGCAAACTTTTAGACACTGCTCCAGTATCGGTCGAAGTATATATACGTCAAAGCTCTTTCTTGTTGACGCCTGGAACTGTGCTGCAGCTTTGCTGCTTCAGCCATCACCAGGCCTCCATGCAATCTGTAGCACAATCGTAATTCCAAGGCGCCATGTGACCATCCTTCGAAAAGGAAAACGTGATGTGTTTCGGTCCATGACCTTGCGTGGCACTCTTGTCTCAAGGCACAAGATGCCGGTCAGATTTGTGGTACTCATGAACTTTGTAGCAGGTACTGCTGTATAGTTGTGCTCGCAGGCGCTCGGTTGTGTCCAAGAAGGTTGCGACAGAGGTGCCACGCCTCGGGGCCGTCCGTACTGGCGACTGCATACCAGGCATGTGGTGAGGACGATTCGCGCATGGTTCGAGGTAGGGATCGGTTGAGATGTCTAGATCGCATCAAGGGAGATATGCGGGCATCAGTAAGCGGCATGTCAGTACGTTGGTAAGGGTAGCCATTGCAAACGCCGTGCTGCGGACTGACTGCCCGCCGTATGGACGATTGGCTCTCTATCAAAACTCTACAGTTTAATAACAACCATTCTGCGTGGAAAATCCCCTTGCCCCGGAATCACCAAGCCCTTAGAAGGACCAGCCCTTTCAGCCGCCTTACCACGTTTCCTCGGACTGCATCGAGTCTCCTGATCAGCCGCGGCTTCAACCTCACGAGCACCCGTTTTCGACGCAGCCGCTCAGAGTCTTGGTTTCGCAGCAGCAGGGCTGGCCAGTCGGTTCTCCGAGTACCAATCTCCCTCCCGCTCTACGCTCCATTTTCTCCCCAAATGGCTCCTAACCGGCAGCATTAACATTCCTCAGCTGATGCAGCCCACTTCCCCCAGCCCGGGCCCTCAACTCTCCAGCAGCAGGACTACCCTGTCGACTCCCCCTTCCACTCTTCGTCGGACTTCCCAACCTTGGACTCCGGGGCACAGAAGACTGTCTAGTACCCATGCGCCCACGCCCGGATTCTTTAAGTCGAGCAATCTCCTCATCACGAAATTTAATACCCGCATCTCGGTCTTTGACAATGAGCTTTAGCTTCTTGTTCTCGTTCGACAGAGCGCGATGGTAGTTTTCCTGTGTGAGCTGTCGAGCACGGACCATTTCACCTTCTGCTTGCTTCTCGGCCACTGCCAAGCGTGCCTCCAGGTTGTTGTTCTCTGTCATGAGCTCGCGAGCTTTGTTAGACGTGTCCTGATACATAGATCGGAACCACTCCATATCCTTATTCGCAGCTTCTGCTCGCTTGTCAGCCTTCTCTTTCTCCCTTTCAGCCTGCTCAGCTTTCTGTCGGAGCTGTTCGAACTCCGCTCGTACAGGTATCGAGTGTTGGAGAAGGCTTCTATTAGCTTCGTCCAGCTGTTGTTTGAGTTGAGTGCGTTCAGCGCGCAGTGCACTATTGCCATTCTCGGCCATCGACATCCGCTCCAGAGCCAGTTGTATTCGTGAGACAGCCTCTTCTTTCTGCTTCTTGCCATGGATCCACTCCGTGTGCTGGGCTTCGTGGCGATACTGTAGCTCCTCGAGGTCTGTGATATGTTCCTCAAGCCGGACTTGCACGCGAGCGAGCTCCTGCTCAAGTTGTTGCTCTCTCAGACTCGGCCCTGTAGGCGGTGCAAAGATCTCATCCAAGCTTGGTTGCGTGGCCTTCCCAACTGAGTCACTGATATGGGTGATATCCATATCCTGAGGATTCATTGTCAACGGCAATTCTGTTGGAGGTGATGTTCGCGGTCTCTTTGCTGGATGAACCGACATATAATTGCCCGATACGTCCAACTCTCGCTTGTCACCGTTTGAGTCGTGCCTTGTCGAGGATAAATCCTCGTTCGACATGTCGAGCTCAGTCTGAGTCTGAGTGTCAACGTCGTCAATCCGGCCTAGCGGGCCCAGTGGCCACGCAGGAGCTTCGGTATCATCTAGGTACTCTGCGAGATGTGCAGCTGCTTCTTTCGGGTACATCTGATTGCGGCCCTTTTCGGGCCTCCCGGCGCAGAGTCTCAGCCTCCGTGCACTCTTCAGGAGTATCCGAGCACGAGCCAAACGAGGCAGCTCGGCAATGAGATTTCTTTCAATGTGCTCTACTGTGCAGGGTACCACCAATATGAAGAGCTTCGCCCAGCTATTCGTGCCTGTCATGCCAGCTCTTTGAGTGTGTCGCCGAGCTGCACGAATGACACGATGTTGATAATCACTGTTTCCGTCCATCGCGATGACAATGTCAGCTTTATCGGGCATCTCGCGATAGTAGTCAAGGGCCAAGATGGTCACCCTGACGTTGTCCGACGCTTTTGGAGGATACTCAGACACTCCGTGTGCGCTACTTCTTCTGTAGGGGATCTGCCAGCCTTTACAGAAGGTCTCCAGCATATCGGGCGCCCTGTCGCCTTTTGCAGTAACAGCAACGTGTGTAGAGGGGCTCGTGGCATTGAGATGCTTCAGCAATTCTTGCACGAAATGGAACTTCGCGCTGCTGTCCACATCCCACTGAGCTTGTCTGTCCGGCTCGGAAGTTTGCGTGAGTGTCTCATAGTTGACAAGATCAGGATGTATTGCGATACAGCGCAGCCGCTCCAGCAGATCTTCGGCCTCTGTAAGCAACGCTTCCGAGGGTATTCGTTCGTCCAGAAGGCGGTCGATAACTCCTTCGTGCCACCGGATGTTGGTCGAATACTGGTCACGTTGATGGCCAGAGAGTGGCACAGGCACGACGTGAACACCCGCAACCTCGGGATCGTCGTTAGGATCAACAGCGGCCATCGTGTTATCAGCACCAGGCGTAGCGCCATTCAATTTATGACCTTGAGAATCTGAGCTACGTCCTTGCGCTTCTGGAAGGAGAGTCTCGTACCTCTCCGATGTGTTCTGCTCTTCCTTGGTAATAGGAGGTATGATTTCATCCGCTGGCACTGTAGAAGGTGATCGCAAGCCATCGTGAGCAGAAAGACCAGGTGAGCCTAATCGCGCGGCTCGCGCGGCTGCGACTTCTGCGTTCATGGTTGGTGGTAGGGAGGATGCGGGCTGTGCTGGGCCTTGAGAAGGAGTGTGTGACCTTGTGCGTCTTCGGCTTTCACGGTGGGCCCTCAGCTGAGCCGACAGTGATGGTCTTGGCGGCATCGAAGAGTCCATGCTGGGCAGAACGGGTGGCGGAGCACTTTCGCCAATTGTCCCGAGTGTGTACTCAGGTATCGACGGCCAGGAAGTCGACTGCGTTGAAACAGTCGCACTTGGTGCTATTGATTCTAATCGTCTGCGAGGTGCGTTGAACTTCGCCGTGCGACCTGATGGTGTGGTTGGCACTTGCGACTCTATCTTGGCAACCCCCGAGCTCTGTTGCAATTGCGTTTGGAATGGAAAGGATGCTTGTGAAGCCACCGAATATTCAGAGTCTCTCGCAGCAGAAAGATCTGATGCACTAATACTTGTGAAATATTGCGAGGCGGGTTGTGCGTCGTCAGCGGCGCCGTTGAAGACAGAGGACGGTGGTGGACGCTGAGCGCCAGGCGGCGGGTCCAAATCTGGCTGTGAAAGAAACTGCGCCGAGGCGTTTAGAGGTTCGTCTGACGAGTTCACACCGTGCTCGTTTTCGGAACTGATCACGATGTACTGTTGTTTTTGTGGTGCAGTTGGCGCGATCGAGCTTTGCGTGAGATGCGTTGATTCCGAAGAGTGCTCGTCTGCGCTTTTGTCCTCAACAGGTACACGAGAGTAGCTTTCCCCCGACTCGGCCGCGCGCTCCTTTCGAGTGTCTGCTGAATGCACTCGAGTCTGATCAGCGTCATTGACCCCTTCGTCGTGGGCGGTCTCTTTTGGCTCGTTTTGGGTAGCTGGAGCAGTATCCTGACGTTCTTCACGTTGAGCCTCTTCCTTACATGTAACCTCAGCAGCTGCTTCTGGACCCGATGACGCTTGCTGCTCGGCACGTGATGTTAGGGAAGCACGAGTTGTGACGTCTCGGACGTCGGGTTCAGGCTGTTCAGAAGGCGATCTCGCCGGTGTCGAGCGTCGTGCTGTTGTAGACTCGGCACTGGTCTCTTTAGCTTGGACCGCAGCTGGCTGAGACGTCTCTACCAAAGGTCCAGCGGTCTCGTCCTGTTCTACAACTGCACTCAAATGCCTCTCTACAGCCTGCTCACTCTGCGACTGCGGCAAGACCTGACCCGTAGGTGCCACAGCACTATTCTGCTCAAGAACAGGCGAGAAGCCTCTGAAACTCGAAGTCTCAAAGAATCGTTGACTTCGCGAGTCAGACACCACCAAGCTAGTGCTCTTATCGACAGTGCCCTGCGGCGACTGTGGCTCAGTTTGTAGCTTACTCGAGCCAGGCTGGCCTGTAGTGCTGCATAAAACCTCAGTCGCACCGGCAAGAGGGGCGGAAGGGGTTGAAGATGCGCGGTCTCTTGTATTTGGCCGAGAAGAACTGTGATTTGATGTCGGCCCGGAAGCGATGTTGTCGGAGATCCTTTCGTACGCGCCTGCTCGATAGCTCGAAGGCGGATCACTGCCTTGTACGGCGAGAGCTCGACTACTGGGCGCAATTGGAACGTCAGGCTCAGACTCTTGTCCAGGATCACTTTCTCCGATTTCAAGCTCAGATTCTCGTTCAATGATTTTAGCCAGAGTTGAAAAGGCTGGCTCCTGTTTTGGCGAACGATGAGCTGGCCGAGGACTCGCAGAGGGCGAGCTGTGGATGACTTTTCTGAGCCGTCCGCGGGCACGCTTTGGCGCCGACTGCTGCGGCGAGGTTGCAACGGCCTCCTTTCTCGGTCGACCTCGCTTTCTTGGTGGAGCAGTTATAGCAGTCTCTGTAGACGATCCCGCTATTGGTCCTGCTCGGGCGGCTACTCGAGATTAGCAAGCAGCAGAGGAGGAATCTCCATCACAACGCACCCTGCGTCCTCGCCCAGTCCTGCACAGCTAGTGTGTTGGCGTTCTTCTTGGGTTCCCAAGTCGGCTCGTAGCGCTGTCCAGTTTCTTCGTCGTTCTCCCAGTCAATCAGGTATTCCGAGGCCCGTTCGTCAATGATGGCTCTGACGTTGTACTCTTTGTTGAAGTCAACAGCTCCGTGCGGATGCGGTGATGCTGCTTTCCCGCTTGCTGTGAGAGTGCATGTGGTCAGTGGCGGTCCGCCTCCTCGCAATCGGGCAGCCTTTGATGCGTTGGACTGCGCAGAGCGACATACCTGGCTTCTTTGCTCGCCCACGTCCGAGATGCTCTGCTGTACTGCCGCGCTTGCGCTTGGGCATCATGCCGCCGCCGCTGCGACCATGCTGCTAGAGCTAAAAGTTGCCATCGTCATATAAGTTTGGTTGATGTGGTGGAAAGATACCCGCGTACATGTCCTCTACAGTCGAATATGGCTGCAGTCTTGGAGGTCAGTTGTTGACATACAAGTCGCGCTTCAAGGTACAATAAGAGGCGCAGAGCAGGGCGCGCCAAGCACTACGGGAAGCCGGGAAGTCGCGACGAGCTAAAAACTGGAAGGCGCGGTCGGCAAGGGAAGCGAAGGGAAGTCGCAGGAACTACGTACATGTACCCATATGTACATGTAAGTACCGCACATACAGGTAATATGGCATGCATGTTAGCTCATTCGAAAATGAGCAAAATGTCGCTGTCAGGCTGTAGAAATGAACGGACAAAGTCACGCAGAAGTAGAATGCACGCTCGTGCAAAGATAATATTTACGCATCGTACAGCAAAGCCGAAAACATTGTTCAACCGACTCTCAACGCTACCTGCGTGTGACGAGAGCATACGATGCTGTTTCCCCCAACTCCCGACACGGCAACATGGACCTTTTTGTTTCGCCTTCGCCGGCCGACTTTGTTTCCGACTCTCCATCAATTCCTCCAACTCCACGCTTTCTCCAGTCTATCACGCATGGTGCCCAGATGCTGTGGCAACTACTTCGCTTCGCCATAGAGAATAGTGCACGAGAGACACCGTCGTCACTTCTCTTGCTGCAGTTGCTGATAATTTGAGATTGAGCTCAGTGCACGAGTGTGACTCTTTTAATTGCCCTCCTTGTGAGTACCCTTCTCGAACGAGCTGCGCTTCTTCTGCTCCTCTACACGCTTACGCTCAAGATCGCGAACCATGTCCGGTGGGCTGTCCTCGATGAGGTGCGAGTCCTCACCCTCATTGAGGCCAGTCCACTTTGGCAAGCCGTCTGGAACGTCCATGACACGCTGGCTGTAGAACATATGCATTCTATATACAATGTTAGTATGTGAAGCTGGGAAACCGTGATATGACAGTTGAAGCTCACCTTGGCTTGAAGTTCTCCTTGTCCTTGTCTGACTTGAAGTGGATCAAGCTTGGGAAGAGTAGCACCATGTTGCGTCCCTCGTCCATGATTGGGCTGTGGCAGAACGAGCAGCGGACCTTGCATGGTAACTTGTGCTCAACAGATTTGGTCGAGGGGTCGTACCACTCAAGGTGGTGATGACCGTCACGGAAGTTGATGTCATCTTTCTTGAAGATGGCAGCCCACTGGAATGGCGCAGCGTGTTGAGTCTGGCAAGTCGTGCAGTGGCAGAGCTTGCTGTCCAATGGCTCCTCCCGGCTCAACTCATACTGCACCTTGCCGCAGTGACAGCTTGCCTCGTAGCGTGCCTTGAAGTGCTCGTTGCTCTCGTGTATCTTGTATGGTGCTCTCTTCTTCCACTCCTCGACGTTCTCGTTGTTCTGTTCACTAGCGGTCTCACCCATGGCTGATGTTGATGCAAAGCTGCGAGGACGAGAAATGCCTGGCACGAACTGCTGGTTGAGGAGATGACTGCGTGCGTTCGCCGTGCTTCGCGAAATGGCTCGCGAACTGAGGCTGGTGTAGGCCGGTCGAAGCAATTTGAAGCTCATTAAAAGGAGCGGCTGTCGGTAAGTGGCGATGAAAAGAACAAAGGAAGATCACTTGGAGCGTGAGGACTTGGAAGAGCAGGTGATGAGAAAGTGAGCAGTTCGCTTACGTAGATATTACAGACCGTTCCACAGCATGCTCGCGTGTTGCTGTTTGGGCAAAGACGCTCATCATGACCGCATCATCTTGGAGAACAAGGCGCGCTTGGGCCCTTTTGCGAACGCGGAGAAGGCACGGCCGAACTCAATCTTGCACTAAGCACGATCTGTCGACAACCAATCGATGCACTACGCTTGTTCCAGTAGCGCAACGCGTGAGCTGAACCGCAGCAACGACTCCCGGCCTCGCAACAATGGTGGCCTCGTGAAAGCTACATAGATATCTTATGGCATGGCGTCCTTCAAGTGCCTTGCAGTGCCGTTGCAGCTTCTCTGGGCGATAGACCAAGAACATTGGTGAGGTATTCGAGCCTGTCAAGCACATTAGCATCATCGCTGATATCGCTTCTGAGAGCACATAGTGTGGCCAACGTACTGCGCGGCCTTGGCGATCCTCTTTTCGACCTGCTCAAACTCTTTCTCACAGCTCTGCCACACAACACCCCTCTTGCTCTGATCGACTGTCTTGACTCTGATTCTTAACCTTCCTGAAACAGGTCGATGGTCACTGATCCTCAATTGATCCCACCTGCGGTAGTCTTCTAGCTTGACCTTCCCGAGGCCACGATAAAGGATCCGATCACACCATGCCGGCGCTCTGCGTTTCTCCGAGGTGTCGTAGTCGTCTGTATGTACGTTATATTTGTAGGTGGGCGCGAACGTGATGCGATTCTCCTGGAAAGCTCGTAGTCGGAAGCCGGGATTCTTCTTCCTGCTCAGCAAGAGTTGGTCGCGATCCAGGAGCTTGGCCAGGTTGCCTTGTTGGACCTGCTTGATGACAGCGTCTCTGCCCATCGTGTCGATGCGGTAATTCAAGTCGCCATTGAGAATACAGATCTCGTGGTCCATGATCATGCTGCCATCGCCACCGCCAGCGAAAACGTCACCATGGTCAGCCTCGCCTTGTTCGAGGGGATACGGCGGCAGAGCATTCGTCTCTAGTATTTCGGCGATGTCGTTGTTTCGATGCATTGTATGCGTCTGCCCTGCAGCTAAATGGCAATTGATGAAGCAAAGACTGCTATCACCGAGCACCATCCGCAAGATGAGGGCTCCTTTGTTTCCGTGCATACCACCCATGCCACGCTTGACTTCTGAGGTATGGACATGCCGAATTCGTGGCCGTAATGATGACTTGACGAAAATGCTGGTGAAGAGCCCGACCATGCTTGCCGTGTGCAGGAGAGTGTAGGTCTCGTTGTTGGGCATATAATCGTCAATGCACTTGGCGAGGTGATCACGCCAGGCACGATATTGACGAGACATATGCTCCCGATCGGTGGGATCCTTCTTCTTGCTCTTGAACAATGATTTGGCGGTCACTTTCTTGTCTTCAAGGTCCACGAGCTCCTGAAAGCCAAAGACGAAAACGTCAGGTGGAGTGCCAGTCTTCATATAATCCTTCAGGAAGTTGTTATCGTCCTGGCTGTGGTTCAAGTAGGTCGGCTTGCAAGCCCCAGCATTCCATGTCAAGACATTTGCCGTAAGCTCATCAAATCTGCAAAACTCCGAATCACGACTATGCATCCTGCTTTCGAGCCAGTCATCTTCGAGCATGCCGTCCCAGATGCGAAGAAGCTGATCTGTCCCGAGTGTCACAACATTCAATCTACCCATCTTCCACATGGCCGAAGGATCAGCCTGGATGCTACAAATTGGTTTCTCGTGAGCTTTCCAGTCTTTTTTCACAGTCCAAGGATTCGTGGAAGTGTCATAGACGTAGGCCATGCCAGTACTGTAGCCTGCCCACAAATAGTCCCCCACGCCTGTAAGAGAACTGATCTTATACAGGCTGACATTAACGACCGCTTGGCAGGTGTAATTCTTGCGGCTGTAGACACTGACTTTGCCATCGGTGTGACCAAAGTATATCAAGTCCGTCTTGTTGTCGAGCGTAGCTCCACAGCTCACGTCGCCTATGTTCGGCTGCTTCAGTGCACTTCTCAAGACTTGGAAATCCGAATCGGCTTGAGCACTGGGATGAAAGACTCGAATCTCTTTACCAGATGCGATCCACAGATATTTGCCGGTCGCCATGGAATAGCTCTGGTTCTTTGGGACCCGCCAGTTGTTTGACTGAGAGTCAAGACTTGGCATGCCCTTATGATCAGGCTTCCACACATACAGATCACCACCATCATCCATGGTCCACAGTTCAGAGGCGTGCCGAAACATGCGTATTATGTCTCGTCTACCATGCGCGTTCTTTGTCTTGACAAGACGCTGCGACGGAATGTCTACTTCGTGTATGTCGCCCGCGTTCGTACCCAGCCACATACGCGTGCCTTCGTCTTCGATGTTTGGTGACGGCTTGAACACGATTGAGGTAACCTTGACACTCTGCTGAGCCTGATGCTCCATGTTGAGGAGTTGCTCGCCCGTTCGTAAATTCCATGCTTTGGTTATGTAACCAGAAGTGCACACGTAGTTACCACAAACAGCGAACAACCTTGTGTCGTATCCAGTTGGTATTTGCCATGGTCTGACTTTGAATTTTGGTGCACGACGATTTGCATGCGTAGCGTCCGGAAAGTCTTCAGGTCCTGCAACTTGATCAGTGTTGTAGCTATAAGGAGCGGGATCATCCTGGTCGTCCTTCGATTGGCCTGCTCCGTCGACAGAAAGGCGTGCAGCTGCAGGAGGTGGTGGTGGAGGAGGAGGTGGTCTGCGAAATTCCATTGATCGTCGCGGCGCGGGAACAGCAGGAGCAACAGATTGTGTCTTCGTCCTCGTATTGACTCCATCGAGTGCAGATTGTGGAGCTGTCTGTACAACAGGAGAATGCGACTGTCGTAGGGAACCACCAAAACCCAGATCCAATGCAGACTTAGGAGTACTCCTGGACGCAGGTATCCGGAGAACAGACTCGTCTGCTGCTGATGGTCTTCTTAACCGGTCAGTAGACTTCCTGGTCAAGAGCACATGCGAGAGCTTGCTTGGACTAGTACGACCAGACCGTGATTTGGGAGGACTATGTCGACGTGTCTGGAGCTCTGGTCTTACAGGAAGTCGGGGCCTATCCTCTTGTAGATCGTCTGCGGATATAGATGCTCGACTTGGGCTAGCGCGATATCTGGTCGGCATAGTCGATGTCCGTGCGAAGCCATTAGCTCGCGGGTCTCGAGATGACATGACTGCAAGATTATCGGTCTGGGTTATCCAGCTATCAGGTAGCGATGATGACTCAACAAAAGAGGCGTCTGATTCTCCCCTCGCACGACTGGCAAAAGATGCATCTGAATCGCCTCGAATACGTTGTACCCAAGAAGCATCGGAATCAACCCGAGGCCTTCGCATCGTAGGGGCAGGAGCCGGCGCAGCAGTCACGGTGTTCGGTTGCGATGTCTGTTGAATAGCTATACCTTTCCTTACATCAGGAGAGTTACTCCCACTGCTAGGTGGCGTGCTGAAAGGAGATATGCTCTGGTCTGTCAAATGAGCCTCGGTCTCCGGTGCAGCTAGGCTGCTAGGCTTCTTCGCCAGAACAGGTGGCTTGCTAGGCACTTTCGGTTTAGCAGCACGATTCACAGTTGGCGTTGCTTTGGTAGGCTCAATCTTAGATTTGAAGTCGGGAGTAGGAGGAAGCAAAGCTGTATCTCTGGCCGCTGACGAGTCTGCAGCTTGCAGGAAAGCAGCAGCCCGAGCCTCCAGCGCAGGAGTAGCAGCCCTACTGATATTCCTGGAGTGAGACTTCGGCGATTCTGTAGTCCTTTGTGGTGTGAGAGGCTGTAACGGGCTGGTATGTGCTGACGCAGAAGGTCGTACATCGAGCGAGAAGGTCTTCTGGGGTGATCGTGGAGAATCTATGGTGACCATTGGCGGCGAATGCTGTGAAGGCGCCATAAAGACCATAGACGTCGGTCGTGGAGGCGGCGGTCCTGGCTTGGCTTTGCGCACTTTCGGCGTGAGTGGTGCAGGTTGCGTGATACGATCTTTCACTGCTCCCAGGCCCAGGCCCGTGCCATCTGTTGATCCTCCTGAAGTTCCGGGGCGTCGTCCAGCGTTCGATTTGTTCACCTCAAGCGAAGGCTGTCTCTGCCCCACTGGCGATGGTGGTGTCCCTTCATCTTTGCTCAGATTCTCAAATCTTGATCGCAGTGCCGACAGCGGTTCGAGCGACGTTGTGTCTGGCCCGTCGACGGGCTCTGTCATCGTGGCGTTCGTGCTCGCGATCGTGGTGCAGGTCTCAGGCCGTGGATAGTAATGCAGGCAGCGGCGCGATCATGGTCTCGAAGTCCCCGCACATTGCTCTTCGTGAATGATAGATGCACTGCTTTGATGACGCGGTGTCCTTTGATGTTGTTGTCGTTGTTGTCGTGACCGTTGCAAGGTTTAGTTGCGCTCTGTCGGCCTGCTTTTCGTACTGGTATGCCTTGCTTAACTAACCTTGAAGGCCGTTGTTCCGCACATATCCCTGCCCGCAGTCAATGTACAGTATACAGTAGCTAACAAGCCATCGCCGAGAAGTGTGCTTTAGATTGGAGAGACCAGTGAATTACTACAACGAGCAAACTGCGTCGAGCAAGCCGTGTCGCCACCGTGGTTTGGGATCATACAAAAGTTCACAGTTCAGGATGAAGGCTTTTGCATTATTATTGAATACGCTTGCCGCGTCGTCTTACAGTTGCCGATCGCACTAATTTCTAGCGCGCTCTGCCCAGAGTCTGTCAACTGACCCTGAAACTCATGTTTCATTGGCACCAACACCTAGAATTGGACACACCGTCGATGCAGCACAGGGCCAATCGCAACGACACGCAGATATGTGGTAAATATCACCGTCTGTTTTCGTGTGTTTCAGCTCTGTTGACGTTCTTCAGTAAACACATCCTCAACGCTCAAGTCTCAATCCGCTCGCCATGCTGCAAACAATGGTTCGACTGCGCCGAATGCCATGCCGAAACCCAGGACCACCGCCTCAAGCAGACCATGGAGATGGCGTTTGCCTGCAAAAAGTGCAAGAAATGCTTCCGCAAGGATATGACCGAATATGATGAGCAAGACGAGTTCTGCCCACACTGCGACAACCACTATGTCATTGAGGCTGTAGAGCGCAAAGCGCGCCTCGAGTTCGAGGGCGAAGACATCAGGAGAGATGCTAGAATGTTAAAGGACGAGAGGGTCAAACCGAAGCTGATGCCCGAGGATCTAAGTGTCTTTGATGATGAGCTCGAGGCCGCACGATTGGGCTGAAGCAAGCCACGAGACACGTGAAGAGAGAGACGATGAGGAAGGAGATCGACGAAGAGGCCGCAGATGAAGCGCGAGTCAAGGAAAGGTGCAGTCTGTCGTGTTCAGGGAAACTACAATAACAGAGGACAATAGCGGAGAGAAGGTCCTCGCAGGAGATCGTGTAGACTGTTCAGATTGCTCGCGCGTCGAATTGATTCAGGCACGAAACCGTACACCGCCAGCGACGAAACAAACGAAGGGATCTTGGATGATATTGAGCTGGGCGAAGGATGCCAGCATAGGGTACGTCGAGTTCTCTTCGATACTACGACACCTCGTTCTACAGCACTCGGGTCGCAAGCAGGAAGTTAACAGCTATCTGTCCAAACCCCATTCGACTGACCTATAGTTAGCTATCTGCGCCATGAACTTGCAAAAGTATCAGTGTGCATTCACGCCGTCCTGTCTGCTTCGGTCTGGAGCCGGAAACTGACGGTGAAAACAAAGCCTACGATAAGATTAGACCTAAAGATAGTAATTATAGCCTCTTTAGGGCTGTAGAGGGTATGTTTGCACTGTTTATTTAACTGTTCCGAAACTTAAAGAAACGTTTCTTCGTAGAAACTATAAAGCTTTAGTTTCTTTATAGAAATATACTTCTAGTAGAATTAGCGTTGAATTAGTTTTAAGAAGTATCGTATTAGTAGCTACCTAGGTAATACTATATAGATTAATAGATAGGTCTTTTCTTTACCTATTATAGTACCTTCCGGCCTATACGAGTATATAGCTATTAATAGGTAGTATTAAGTTTATAAGGGTACCGCTAGCGGTATATACCTTTAGTATAGGATTTTAGTATAGGATCTTAGTACCTATAGCTCTTAGCTATATAGTAAGGCTAAAAAGGGTTAACGACCGCTAGTATAAATAGAATAAGCTATTACGTAAGGCTCTAATACGATTAA